>APFE031530097.1:0-16723 GCA_000404065.3 Pinus taeda | reverse complement strand
TTCAAGACTTTTTTCATCGAGATTTTGCTTAAATATTAAATTACACCGTTTAATATTTTGTATTATATTCAACATTTTATATTAATAGAAGTTATTTCTTTATATTATAAATTATAGATGTGGTTGGTTTGATAAATAAGTAATTAGTAATTAATAATACAATTGTATATTTTTAAAGAATTTATGTACATATTAAATATATTATTTCCATATGAACTAAAAATATTTGGTAGTGTGGAATTTAGATGGTTCGTTGTAATATGGAATTTTTTGGAAATTTATTGTATATTAAGTATCATATAATTTATGGTGTAGGTGGATAAATGGATATAAAAATTCTCAAAACCAAACTTATTATCTTACTAGCTATTCTAAATGTAAAACAAAACTAATTTGTCAGAAATATAATTTTATGTGCAATATTTATCACTGAAACAATTTTAAAACATTTTGTATCATTTTCAATATTTTAAATTATAGATTTCAATGATTCAAATATTTTTTTAAATGACATATTTGAATATATGTAAGAGATATATTGACAAAAAAATTTCATATTAAATTTAAAAGCATAGTTACCAAATTCGGCTTAATCAGGCTAAAGAATTCGAAAATTCGGTAATTCGGTCCGATTCGACCACTAATGTGCTGAAATTCGGTTCAGACACACCAGTCTCCCAAATTTATTTTTAAAATTTTCTTTGGTTTGTGTTTTTCAGGAAGCAGTCCGTACTCCATTTTCCATTTTTTGTGTCTTAGTTTCTTATGCACTTGTAGATATTTGTGATGCCACTAGTACAGTGGTACTATTTTGAATTAAATGCAATTAATTTGACTATCTGATTATGGTTATGTGGTAAAACTGAGTAATTATTAGTGTATACTGTTTAACTTAACTATATGGTTAATCATTATTTTTGTTGCCTCTAATCGCTGTTGAAAGAAAAACAGTGTGGCAATAGTTGTAGTGCTTCCTCATGAGAGGAGGATTAAAATTAAATAGGATAGTTTTCCAAGGAGTTAAGAAAACCTAACTACCTTCCTGGAAACGGTTGAGACCCTCGTATGGGGAGGGAAAGAGAAAGGAGGAAAAAAACACTAAGTCTGGTAGGGACCAGATAGTGAGAGGGGAGCCAAGGATAGAAAAATGCTAAGTCTGGTAAGGACCAGATAGCGAGGCTCAGTAAGCTATATCCATGTAGCAAACGCTAAGTCTGGTGAAGACCAGATAGCATATAATTGGGAAGCAGAAAACTTCCTTGAGTCGCTATGTCTGGTAGTGACGAGATAGCGCAAGTCTAGCGACGCTAGAAGTCTTGCAGGCAACAGGAGTCTTGCAAGAGTGCTTGGGGGTGGAAGGTCAAGCAGGACCCTCCTAAGAACGGGAGGTTGACAAGCACATTAGGGAGGTTTGCTCTCTGTTCAGGTAAGAAATGATTGCAGAGCCTGCAGTTCTGATTTTCACTTATATATTTGTTCAAATTCTTATATTTATGGAAAAATAAAGAACCATGAATATATATCTATTTACATAAAAGAACTATGGATTGATACAAATAGTAAATGATGAAAATTAGTGTAATACATAAAGTATTTAAGATTTAAATAACTGAGTAGCCACTGTAAAACCAAGAAAAGAGTCAAAACCAAGTTCTTATTTTTCAAGATAAATATTTGTAAATAGTAGCACTTATATATTTAACTCTATTCTAAAACCAAGTCTGAATTTAATACTCGTACACGAGTACTCCTATGGTCTTGCAAGAAAAACTATAACAACATAAATATATGAATAGTCACATGCATGTAATTCGGGCTAAGCTTCTGTTAAATCGCCGTAGCACCTCCTTACAGGAGTAGCCATAGATCAGATTAAAAGAGCAGGGAATCAAATTCAGATTTAACCGTAGCTGGAAAAGACCATTGTTCAAGTAAACAAGCATTAAGCAAATATTCTCAAACTATAAATATGATAATAATCATTGGAGAAGTTGTGGCAATCATATTATAGATAAAAGAAAAGCATTCGACATGAATGGGTAGCGTAGTCGAAAGGGGGCAGTTACCCATTATAACAAGCAACCTTCAATCATCAACTAGTAACCGTATTCCAACCCTGGGAACTCGCCCCAGGTATTGAAACCCTGCACGGTGGCTCAAAGAAAAAAGGAAAACACAATCCTTCCGCATCCAGCTAAGAGCGTCAACTATGCAGACTAAATCGAAAACATATGAACCAATTGCATAACCATTAATGTTAATCATTGCAGCGGAAGGAAAATATATATGTAAACCCGATAATGGACGAATTCAGAACAGTCATGCAACACATAGCATTAAATAACTAGTCACCGGGGAATAACCCACAGAAGGGTTTGACTTCTGGTTCTATAAAAACAATATACATTAAGAAGCTGATAACTGGTGCAAAGTAGCCAACGCACTATCCTTAGATCTATGCCAAAAGGAAAATAATACATTACAGAACCAGAATAGGCCTACGGCCTTATCAAAATAATAAATACAATTTGTAACACCCATAACCGAAACAGAGTTCAAGCGGGTTTGCCCAGTAGGGAAGCAGTTCTGCCATTATTCTGGATTCACCATTTATCTTAAATTTATGGAGGCATATGCTTCTTACCCAGAAGGCGACTTGCGTAAGGGAATTTGGTGTGGTCGCCTACCTAGAAGTCAGTCACGATACCATGGCCAAGTACCTCCGATAAGAAAATTACCCAAAATAATGATCACAGTGGGAAAAACACTGGTAAAAATTCACAACTGAAAAATCAATACTAGGCGAGCAGCGTGCACGCCTACCATGAACGATGTTGGTAGGCAGTGACTCTGGAATAGCCCGGAGTAACCTATTCGGAAGAATGAGCGGATGAACTCGAATCACCAGAGACTTGTAGGAGCTAGGAACCTTCACCAAAATGAGCTCGAGAAAGTTCTGATGCCACAAAGAAAACCCTTCAGCAGTACTCTCTATCATGGAGTCAATGTAGATTGTTGATCCCGAAGGACTCATCTCCATCATCGATAATGGCGTAGTAACCCAGGAGGAGAGCTTCGGCAGTGGAATGCTTGTGCTGTACCAAGTGGGCGAACTGTGCATGTTAGCTCGGTTAGCTGGAGTTAAGGCCCGCGTGATGGACATGGGTAATGTCGGCCGGATGCAAGCTCCAAGTGCCAAGTGGATGTGACAATAAACACGATAATCAAACCAATATAGCCTGAGTTGACAACCAGGAGAATGGCTAGCATGAAAATCCAGTCCCCGATGTCAAGATTAATGCCCACTTAAATATATTTAAAGATTTATATAGTGCGTAATTAAAAGAATATGTGGAACCGTAGAAAGGCCTTGGGCTTTGAGGATTACGTTGATTGTTAATGTCAAAGGAAAAGCTTTATTGTTGCGCTGTGTAAAAGTTATTTATCTATGTGTATTAAAGTTCTCATATTAATTTTTTTTGTTTTTTATATATGTTTTGACGGGGAGGTATTACAAGTGGTATCAGAGCGAGGTTACAACACTGTGACCTTGGCACTAATCATATCAGTGAAATTGAAATATAAGTAACATAATAAATAATTAAGGTCTATTAGACAGGGTTGTTACATCTCTGTTATAATGTACTAATCTGTTAAACTCAGGTGACAGTAAATTATGAGGAGAACGAGCAGTGCTCCTTCCATAAATGAGGACACACTAGAAACCATCACCCACCCTCACGGAAACCATGAAATTTGCGTGCAACTGGGAGAGGAGGCTTGCAACACCAATTTGACTATATTGGAGACAGTTCAGGAGCTAAAGAACGAGATGGCCCGTCTGCCTGAGGATAATGTGTTATATACCTAGGGGGGATAATATGGGGTACCAAGGGAGGTACCCAAGGTAATAATGTAATAATGGGATGGGCCATAGTAATAAATAAGGTGGTTAACCCATATCATGTAAGGGACCACAAGTAGTTAGTATTAATGTAATGGACCCATGGTATTTGTGGATGGTATGAGGGAACCATGGTAATGATCCATGGTATTGTATGTATCAGGCCTATATATAGGGTAGAGACTCCACATGGAGAGGTGTCAAGGAATTGTCAAGGATTATTGTATGTACAAGCATATGGCTTGTGGAGTGTTCTCCTTCCTTAAGGAGGGAATGTATGGTGTTGCCCTACCTTAAGGGTTTTGATCAATAAAGAAACATTTCTATCTTATTTCTTAGGTTTATTTCTATTGTCTTATATTTTCATATCAGATCCATAATATTTCCGGGTTAGATTTACAACAAGTGGTATCAGAGCACTTTCTTGGGCACAAAAGTGGAGAAAGTTTTTTAAATTTTTGCAGGATTTCGGGGGCGTCGAGTTTGCAGATCAGATCTATACATTTTTGTGCAAGATATGCAAAATATAATTGTATATCTGGATTCTATGTGAAAAAATACCCGATTTCAAAAAAAAAATCGGCTGAATCGGAGTCCGGATGAAGGAGATATTGCTGATCTAAAAATCAATGGGGTTGTAGACAATTTTTCAGGGCAGAAAGTTTGCGGCGCAGATCTAGATGTCCTGGTACAAGATATGCAAAATATAATTGCATATCTGGAATCTTTGTGAAAAATCACCTATTTTCAACAAAAAAAATAGTCGAATCGGAGTCTGGATGAGGGAGATATCGCTAATTTAAAATGAGCTCTTTTTGCAGAAATTTTGGTGACGGCGGGAGAGTTGCAGCATAGATCTAAAATTCCAATGGCTGGATCAAGATTTCTATCACATGGGCAGATGCAAAATGACTGTTCCATTTCTAAAAATAGACCATAATAGGGATTCTGAGCAATATTGACGAAACTGTGACAATTTCAAATTTTAGCCAAGTAAGTGAATTTTTTCCAAACCTTCATGGTTTCTAGCAAAGAATTTTTTACAAAAAATGATAATGGTATTACTATTGAAGAATACATACAGAGATACAAGTCCAAATATCCGACACTTTGGAAGATTTCAATGGGGCTTGATATAAGAGATGAGGCTCAAAAATGGTGGAATTCACTTGACCACAAGCAGTTGACCAAACTTTCAGATGAAGAATTTGAAAAATTACTTTTAGAAAGATGGTCTCATGCCAGAAAACAAGATAAGGAGAAACATGTGGGTCTATTTCCTACTGGTATATCCTTATTACAAGTTCATGGATTAATTAAAAAAGAGAAGATCATTGTTTCTATAAATCCTAGTTGCAAGCATAATTTTATCCATGTTAATTTGGCAAAAAAATTGCAAGTTCTTGCAAAAAACATTGAAAACACAGAGGTGGAGGATGAGGATATTCAAGTGTATAAGGATTTGAAAATTTCTATGGATAATTATGTGTTGCATGGTGATTTTTATACTTCAGAGATGGATAATACGGATGTTGTTTTGGGATACCCTTGGATGGAATCAGTAGGTACTATCAATATTAATGTACAGAAGAAATTCCTGAAGCTCTGGTATAAAAAGAAGAAAATTACATTACAGGATATTTCCATTAACAAACAGGTAGAGTCCAAGGAGGCTGAAGCAGAAGATGTTCCAGGGTCTGACATATTAGATGATGAGCTAGTGATAATAGACAATCAAACACAAACAGAGGCTGAATCAGAAAAGGTTACAGGTGTTGATACATCAGAGGAGGGCTCAGTGGTTGAAGTCATATTGGAAAAGAAGACACCACAACAGGCACCACAGCAGGGTGAATTAAAGAAAAAGACACCGTGGGTTAGAACTTCAACATATCACCACCCACATCCCCTGCAAGACAACCATCAAGATGGAAACCAAGTAGTCACAACCCCCGTATGATGGATAGCGAGGAGCGAAGATCCACCTACTACACATCAACACAGAAGAGCTACCATGTTCAACTTCCATATCAAGCGAGCGAGGCACCAGTGAGATCGAGGGTTCGCCTTTCTCTTGGATGGCTAGATGCACGTGCATGGTACTAGTGGACTACTCTTTTGAGTAGATCTTATTATTTGTGTTCTTCCCATGTTTCGGGGATGAAAGCTGCTTAGGGGGGTGGAATGTTATATACCTAGGGGGGATAATATGGGGTACCAAGGGAGGTACCCAAGGTAATAATGTAATAATGGGATGGGCCATAGTAATAAATAAGGTGGTTAACCCATATCATGTAAGAGACCACAAGAAGTTAGTATTAATGTAATGGGCCCATGGTATTTGTGGATGGTATGAGGGAACCATGGTAATGATCCATGGCATTGTATGTATGAGGCCTATATAGAGGCTAGAGACTCCACATGGAAAGGTGTCAAGGAATTGTCAAGGATTATTGTATGTACAAGCATATGGCTTGTGGAGTGTTCTCCTTCCTTAAGGAGTGAATGTATGGTGTTGCCCTACCTTAAGGGTTTTGATCAATAAAGAAGCATTTCTATCTTATTTCTTGGGTATATTTCTATTGTCTTATATTTTCATATCAGATCTATAATATTTCCGGGTTAGATCTACAACATAATGCCAGATTAACCTTGGAACAAGAAACGATCCTTAAAAGTTTGTCGGATAAACAAAACCAGCATCAGCCGAATCCTAGTGTAGAGCAAACGCATGTATCAGAGGAACAAGGTTATCACACTGATCAGGAAGAGACAGAAGGAAGGGAGGAGGTTCGGGCAGAGTGATTTAATAAGGCCTCCGAAAATCGACCCTCAAAAAGACAGCGGGTAGACCTACAGGGTGAATTCCGAAACATCAAGCCGCCACATTTTGATGGGGAGTCTGAGGAGGCAGTGGAAGCTTGGTTAATTAATATGAACAAATATTTCCAAGTTTACGAATATGATCACAACCTTAAGGCACGGCTGGCTATTTTCCAGCTACAAGGAAAAGCTACTCTATGGTGGGAGGAATTCAAGATAGTGCGGGGAATGAGTGAGCAGGATATAACGTGGGAAACTTTCCAAAGGTGCTTTATGGAAAAATATTTAACGGAGCATTTTAATGATGAAAAGGCAAGGGAATTTCATGATTTGCAGCTTCGGGAACAGACCATGGATGAATTTATTTCTAAATTCACATCTCTGCTTCGCTATGTACCGTATATTTGGGAGGAAAAGGAAAAAGTGCAATGGTTTGTTAGTAGTCTACCCAAGGTAATGAGGGAAAGAATCAAATTTGATAACCCGAAGACTATGAATGAAGCGATACGGAAAGCTAGAATTTGCTATCAACATAATAAACATAAGGGAGAAAATTTTGGGAAGCGTTGGATAGATAAAAAGGGCAGTAGAACATCTGTGGGTGCTAAGGGAGCCTGTGGCAGTTTCAGTAAAGGATTTTCCAAAGGGCCAGGAAATACGAACCAGCCTAAAAATCAGCTCAGAATAAAGCCAGAAAATGAATCCAGATACAACGAGCAGTCGGGCATAGCTGATAACGAGGGGACAGTTAGACCACCAGTACAGTGTTGGGGGTGTGGTAGGCCACATTATATTAAGAATTGCCCTCATCAAAAGGGTAATGATCAGGTGTCCCAGATTTACGAAGCATCAACAGTAGGAGACGTGGCTCGGTCTATACCAAGAATAAACGCTGCCCCCGAGGACTGTCAAGCTGATTACCAGCTGACAATGATAGAGTTCGAAGGTAAGATTTTTGATTGAACTGTTTCTGTTTTAGTTGACCCAGGCGCCACATTAAGTTATGTTAGTTCTAAGGTTGTGGAAAACTGTAATTTGCAATCTGTTAAGTTTAAAAGCCCATGGCTAGTCCAGATTGCTACTGGGGCAAAAAGGTTGTTGCTGGCCAAGGTCAGCAACTGTCCATTGAGGATAGCTGGTCAAAGAGTGATGGCAGAATTGAACGTACTTCCTCTCGGATCATATGATGTACTGATCGGAATGGACTGGCTGGAGAAGCGGTGGTCCATAATAAATTGTAAAAGAAAGACAATTTCTTATCAGGACGAACAGGGAAACAAACAAGAAATTCAAGGTATTCTTAAGCCTCTGCAGATTCAGCCAATTACCGCTTCACAATTGGCTAAATGCTTCAGGAAAAAGTGTCAAGTATATGTAATTCAAGTGGGTTATGCCAGTTCAAAGGATAAAGATAATACTCTAGAAGGCATACCAGTGGTGCAAGAATTTGCAGACGTGTTTCCCGAAGAAATACCAGGGCTGCCACTTAAGAGAAATTTTGACTTCACCATAGAACTGGTACCTGGTGCAGCCCCGGTGTCCCGAGCACCATACCAGATGAGTTTGCCGGAGTTAATAGAACTAAATATGCAATTGCAAGAGTTGTTTGACAAGAAGTACATATGCCCCAGCGTATCACCCTGGGGAGCCCCTGTATTGTTTGTCAGGAAAAAGGATGGAACTTTCTGTATGTGCATAGATTATCGACAGCTAAATAAATTAATAGTTAAAAATAAATACCCGCTACCACGCATCGATGAACTATTTGATCAGGTGAAAGGTGCAATGATATTTTCAAATATTGATTTGAGATCCGAATACCACTAGATTATAATTAAGGAGGAGGATGTAGCCAAAACTTCTTTTCGAACTTGTTACGGACACTATGAGTTTGTGGTGCTGCCTTTTGAGCTAACCAATGCACCTACGACATTTATGTGTTTGATGAATAGTGTATTTCATAAGTATTTGGATAAGTTCGTGTTTATTTTCATTGATGATATACTAATATATTCCCAGAATGTCAGAGAGCATGAGGAGCATCTCAGGCTTGTATTGCAAATGCTCCGGGAACATCAGCTGTACGCTAAGTATAGAAAATGTGATTTCTATAAGGAGTAGATCCAGTATCTGGGACATATCATCACTAGAGAGAGCATTGCAGTGGACCCCGAAAAAATAAGAACTATAATGGAATGGCCAATACCAAAAGATGTGGCAGATATAAGGTCTTTCATGGGACTGGCTGGATATTATAGGCGCTTTGTGGAAGGATTTTCATGGGTTTCTTACCATATCACCTCCTTACAAAAAAAGGGGAAAATATTTAAATGGATTGCAGAATGTCAGCAAAGCTTTGAATAGCTCAAACATTTGCTCACAACTGCACCAACGTTGAGCATTGCAGACCCGGAAAAGGACTATGTGGTTTGCACTGATGCAAGTAAAGAAGGTGTAGGAGGGGTGTTGATGCAGGAAGGGGAAGTGATCACTTACAAATCCAGAAAGTTGAAACAGCATGAACAGAAGTATTTTTCTTATCACTTGTAATTAACTATTGTTGTGCATGCGTTAAAGATGTGGCGTCGTTATCTGATAGGGAAGAAATTCTTATTGATGACAAACCACCACAGCTTGACCAACTATTTTAACCAACCAACTTTAAATGCTAGGAAAGCTCGGTGGGTGGACTTTTTGAGTGGATTCGATTTTGAGATCGAGCACCTAAAAGGAAAAGTAAATCGAGTGGCTGATGCTCTAAGTCGGAAGGTGCATTGTCTCTATGAAATTGCCTTTAATGAAGTATGGTCTACCCTCAGCGAAGAAATCGAAAGGGCTACTGAGCAAGATCAAGCTTATCAATGAAAGAAACAACAAGTGCAAAATTTGACCAGCCACATAATGCAACAGGGCTATGAGCTCAATTTAGCAGGCATATTATACTACAGGAAAATAATATATATACCCAATCAAGACACCCGGGTTATCAAAAGCTCATCACCTCTCTTCGAAAAGAATGTTAGTGGCCGGGTATCAAAAGTGACGTAACAAACTACCTGGCGTGATGCATAGAATGTCAGCAGGTTAAGGCCGAACATCAGCACTTGCAGGGCTATTACAGCCATTACCTATACCAGAATGTAAGTGGGAGATTATTACTATGGATTTTATCACAGGGTTACCTAAATCCAAAAAGAATAATGACTCCATCATGGTTGTAGTGGACAAACTCAGTAAATCGGCCCACTTCACACTGGTACAGTCTACCTACCATGCGACACAAATAACAAATATCTTTATGCAAAATATTTTTAAGCTCCATGGTTTTCCCAAAACTATAATATCTGATCGCGATGTTCAGTTCAAATAGGCTTTCTGGAGGACTCTATTTGAAGGTTTGGGAACTCAAATAAATTTTAGTACTGCATATCATTCGCAGACCGACGGGCAGACTGAGTGGGTAAACCAAGTGGTAGAAGATATGTTGAGATCTTATGTGATGCAACAACCGACTCAGTGGGAAGAGTATTTGCATTTGGTGGAGTTTGCATATAACAATAGCTACCATGCATCTTTACAGATGAGCCCATTTGAAGTAATTTACGGACGAAAATGCCGTACACCATCCAGTTGGGGTGGACCAAAAGATAGACTCATGTTGGGTCCTGAGATGTTAAAAGAGATGGAAGAAATGGTTAAAAGAGTGTGGGCCAACTTAAAGGTAGCCCAAGATAGACAAAAAAGTTGTGTCGATCGGAAGAGGAATTTCAAGGAAAATCAGGTAGGAGAGCATGTATATGTAAGAATTTGGGCAAATAAAAGTACTTTACAATGGAGTGGTTGCGCCAAGTTGGCACCCCGGTTTTTTGAACCCTTCCAGATTTTAGCAAGGATTGGGCCGATGGCTTATCAACTAGCTCTACCTAGCCACATCCCGGTCCATAACGTCTTCCATGTGTCAATGTTAAAGAAATATGTCTATGACCCTAAACACATAATTAATTGGCAAGACATTCAGGTAAGAATGTGCCTTAAACAACACAAATTAAAATTTGTCGTTAAAAAGAAGACTGATCGAAAAATTGTGTTTTAGGTGGAGCTGGAAGGAGAATTTATGGTCGAGCCAGTGAGAATATTAGATCGAAGAAGGGTCATGTTGTGGAAACGAGCCATCATCTAGGTTAAAGTGCAGTGGCAGCAATTCGAACTGGATGAGGCCACCTGGGAAAATGAATAGAGCATGAAGGAAGCTTATCCCGAACTATTTTCGGGTGAACAACATTGGGACGATGTTGAACTTCAGGAGGGGGGGATGTGATGCCCCTAGTACAGTGGTAGTATTTTAAATTAAATGCAGTTAATTTGACTATCTGATTATGGTTATGTGGTAAAACTGAGTAATTATTAATGTATTACTGTTTAACTTAACTATATGGTTAATCATTATTTTTGTTGCCTCTAATCGCTGTTGAAAGAAAAATAGTTTGGCAATAGTTATGGTGGTTCCTCATGGGAGGAGGATTAAAATTAAATAGGACAATTGTCCAAGAAGGAGTTAAAAAAACGTAACTACCTTCTGGAAACGGTTGAGACCCTCGCATGGGGAGGGAAAGGGAAAGGGAAAGGAGTAAAAAAACACTAATTCTGGTAGGGACCAGATAGTGAGAGGGGAGGCAAGGATAAAAAAATGCTAAGTCTGGTAAGGACCAGATAGCGAGGCTTATAAAGTTGTATCCATGCAGCAAATGCTAGGTCTGGTGAAGACCAGATAGCGTATAATTGGGAAGCATAAAACTTCCCTGAGCCGCTACTTATGGTAGTGACCAGATAGCGCAAGTCTAGCGACGCTAGAAGTCTTGCAGGCAACAGGATTCATGCAAGAGTGCTTGGGGGCGGAAGGTCGAGCAGGACCCTCCTAAGGATGGGAGATTGACAAGCGCATTAGGAAGGTTTGCTCTCTGTTCAGCTAAGAAATGATTACAAAGCTTGCAGTTCCAATTTTCACTTATATATTTGTTCAAATTCTTCAATTTATGGAAAAATAAAGAACCATGAATATATATATATATATTATATATATATATATATATTATATATATATAAAAGAACTATGAATTGATACAAACAGTAAATGACAAAAATTAGTGTAATACATAAAGTATTTAAGATTGAAATCACTGAGTAGCCACTGTAAAACCAAGAAAAGAATCAAAACCAGGTGCTTACTTTTCGAGATAAATCTTTGTAAATAGCAGCACTTGTATATTAAACTGCATTCTAAAACCAAGTCTGAATTTAATACTCGTACATGAGTACTCCTATGGTCTTGCAACAAAAACTATAACAACATAAATATATGAATAGCCACATGCATGTAATTTGGGCTAAGCTTCTGTTAAATCGTCGTAGCACCTCCTTACAGGAGTAGCCATAGATCAGATTAAAAGAGGAGGGAAGCAACTTCAGATTTAACCGTAGCCGGAAAAGACCATTGTTCAAGTAAACAAGCATTAAGCAAATATTCTCGAATTATAAATATGATAATAATCATTGGAGAAGTCGTGGCAATCGTATTATAGATAAAAGAAAATCATTCGACATTAATGGTAGCATAGTCGAAAGGGGGCATTTACCCATTATAACAAGCAACCTTCAATCATCAACTAGTAATCGTATTCCAACCCTGGGCACCGGCACCAGGTATCGAAACCCTGCACGGTGGCTCAAAGAAAAAGGGAAAACAAAATCCTTCCACATCCAGCTAAGAGCACCAACTATGCAAACTAAATAGAAAACATATGAACCAATTGCATAACCATTAATGTTAATCATTGCAGCAGAAGGAAAATATATATGTAAACCCGATAACGGACAAATTTAGAACAGTCATGCAACACATAGCGTTAAATAAGTATTCACCCGGGAATAACCCACAGAAGGGTTCAACCCGTGGTTCTGTAAAAACAATATACGTTAAGAAGCTGATAACCAGCGCACTATCCTTAGATCTATGCCGAAAGGAAAATAATACATTACAAAACCAAAATAGGCCCGCAACCTTATCAAAATAATAAATACAATCTGTAACACCCATAACTAAAGCAGAGTTCAAGCGGGTTTTCCCAGTAGGGAAGCAGTTCCGCCATTATTCTGGATTCACCATCTATCTTAAATTTATGGAGGCATATGCTTCTTACCCGAAAGGCGACCTGCATAAGGGAACATGGTCTGGTCGCCTACCTAGAAGTCCGTCACGATACCATGACCAAGTACCTGCGACAAGAAAATTACCCAAAATAATGATGAGAGCAGGAAAAACACTGGTAAAAATTCATAACTGAAAACATCAATACCAAGCGAGCAACGTGCAGGCCTAACATTAACGTTGTTAGTAGGCAGTGACTCTGGAATAGCTCGAAGTAACTTGTTCGGAAGAATGAGCGGGTGAACTCGAATCGCCAGAGACCTGTAGGAGACAGAAACCTTCAGCAAAATGATCTCGAGAAAATTTGGATGCCACAAAGAAAATCCTTCAGCAGTACTTTTTATCACGGAGTCAATGTAGATCGTTGATCCGGAAGGACTCCTCTCCGTCGTCGATAATGGCGTAGTAACCCAGGAGGAGAGCTTTGGCAGTGGAATGCTTGTGCTGTACCAAGTGGGAAAATTGTGCATGCCAGCTCGGTTAGCTGGAGTTAAGGCTCGGGTAATGGACATGGGAAGCGCCACCCGGATGTGAGCTCCAAGCGCCAAGTGGATGGGGCGGTAAACACGACAATCAAACCAATATAGCCTGAGTTGACAACTCGGAGAATGGCTAGCATGAGAATCCAGTCCCCGATGTCAACATTAATGTGCACTTAACTAGATTTAAAGATTTATACAGTGCGTAATTAAAAGAATCTGTGGAACCGTAGAAAGGCCTTGGGCTCCGAGGATTACGTTGATTGTTAATGTCAAAGGAAAAGATTTACTATTGCGCTATGTAAAAGTTATTTATCTATGTGTATTAAAGTTCTCATATTAATTTTTTCTTTTTTTTTATATATATGTTTTGATGGGGAGGTATTACAATATTTAACGGTTCAACGTAATTGTCCGTTTATATAGATGTTTAAAACTATTGAGCTGTTAAAAACATAATTTTCCGTATTTGTTCGACAATACTGTTGTGATTAATGATTAAAAACTCAGAATTCTATTTATATCAAAGTTATTTTTGGTGTTAGTAAATTTGGACAAGTTATTATTTTTTTTAATTTGTTATATTAAAAATAAAAAAGTCTCTAAAGGTATGTATAAAATGTAAATAATGTTCTATATTATATTTTTATTTTAACAATATATATTATATATTTATATATATATATATATATATATATATATATATATATTACAATAATCTTTTTTCTTTTTCCTTTTTTTGTTAATTTTAATCTCTTCTATAATTCTTTGATGAGTGAGTAATGTAATTGGAATTATTTATTCATAATAAAATTGGTTGTAATTTAGTTTTTAAAATTGGTTGTAATTTAGTTTTTTTCTTTTAAGAAATTTGTAAAGAAAATATAATATGGTTTCTAAATCTTTTAAACAATTAGGAAAACAGCAAGATAGTTCTAATTTGAAGATTCTTGATAATTCTAATTTAATGATTTTTTATCTATATTTTTCCCGTTAGTAATTAGGAAATTGTCTAGATATTCATTATTAAATATTAAAACATTAATTACTATCTTTCGGTACAATTAGGAAAATAGCAAAAATTGCCTGAATATTCATTATTAAATATTAAAGCATTAATTACTATCTTTTGGTACGATTAGGAAAATAGCAAAATATTTCTAATTTGATGATTCTTGATAGTTCTAATTTAATGATTTTTCATCTATATTTTATTCAATTAGTAATTACGAAATTGTCTAAATATTGATCATTAAAAATTATGGCACTAGTTACAATTTTTGATTGACGAAGAGGAATTGTTTCTACTAATTCCAATATCTCATTCACTTCTATTTGAACAATTAGGTAAAGAACAAGAATTCTAATTTGATGATTTTTTATTTATATTTTACTTTAGTAATTAAGAAATTTCCTAAATATTTATCATGAAAAACTACAACATTAGTTACTATCTTTTGATTGACCAACTTCCAATTTTAAGGGTTCTTTTTTCTTAATGTTAAAGAGTTTTTTTTCCCATTGTATCTTATTCACTTCCATTGAAGAGTTGTTTCTACTAATTTCAATATCTCATTCACTTCCATTGAAGAATAATTGTTTCTACTAATTGCAATGTCTAATTTTATTTGCTACTTTTATAATATAATTAAATTGCTAATCTAAAATATTCAAAATTTACGAAAAAATGTTATTAATAATGATGTAAGATATATATTGGTAAATAGAGTAAGATGTATATTTGTGAATTTTTTCTGTATTAAATGTTAAAGAAACGATTTTTTTTCATATCGAATCGAATTTAAATTCGAATTCAAACTTGGTAACTATGAATTCATCAACTAAATACCCCGTATAAAATATGGGATTTTCTATATTTTGAATAATTAATCCGATTGAAGATGGCGGAGGCCAACCTCCAAACGAGATAATGGTTTGGAATCCATTCCAGTAAAGCACATAAATCGAATGTCCAGCGCCCTAAAACATGTACTTCAATGAAAAAGTTACACATAATCATCCTAATTAACATATGAATCAAAATAGAAATGACGAGCACTGCGAATCTAGTGAAGATGATGAGTTCTACAAAACTGAAATCATGTCCAATTGTTTCTACCCAAATGTATAGAACACAACACTCACCACAAGCTCACTAATTGATTGTAGTGTTATTTCCTCTAGTTTTGTTTTCCCTCTTACGTGTCGTTTTTCCGGACTGAACATATAATCATAATCATAATGTTGAAGGTTGGCTACACTAGGAAACCAATGCTCTTGGCTGTTGTTCTTTCTTTGTCTCATAAATTTTAATCACAATGCTAATGAAGTATTATCACGGCCAACAATGCTGCCTCACCTAGTTCAATGTAGCTACTGAAGAGTTATTTCAATGCCTCACCTAGTTCAATGTAGCTACTAGAGAGTTATTTGTCGTTGAAAATGTAGCGAATTGTAAGTTGATGTTAAGTATTAAACATTATGGTATAAGTTGATGGAAAATTTTAGGATTAGTTTATAAAAATAATTTTAATTAAGAAAATAAAAATAAGTCAATAATTAATTTACTATACAACTTTTAATATTACAGTATTACAAATATAAATTACACGTCAAAACACCCTCTCACAACAATAAAGTCTAAGTCTAAGTAAATTCACATGATGCAACTTGGTAATTATTAATGTCATGCGTTATTTTATTAAAATTCAGATGATATAACTTTCTAATTATTAATGTTATGTGTTATTTTACGAAAATAGTTTCAATTTATAAATGAGAAATTATATGTATAATTGTGTTAGATATAGTTAAAATTTGTTTGATGTGTTTTATTTATATTGTACTTTAAATTTATTTTTTTATGTTTGATAGAAATATATTTTTAGCCTATCCAATATATCAGTATCAGGTTCATAATAGGGAATGAATAAATACTTTATATAAAAAATACTTTAACAAAAATTCAAACACCAATATCCAACCAACCATAAATATATTTTTAATTTAAAATAAAAATTATATTAAATATTTTTATCATATTTAGTTTTTAAGTATAATGTAATTTATAATGGTTTTAATTTAAATTATACCTTTATTTATCCTAAATAAATGGGCGACCTCGTTTCTTAAGTTGAGATGATGCAACTTTCTAACTGTTAATGTCCGGTGCTATTTTAGTAAAACACTTTCAACTTACAAATCAGAAATTATATCAATAATTATTTAGATATAGCTCAGATTTGTTTGATGCGTTAGATTTATATTGTATTCTTTAATTTGAAAATGAACGGTTATATAAACTATTTTTAT
>APFE031530095.1:0-15696 GCA_000404065.3 Pinus taeda | reverse complement strand
ATTTGATTTTGTTGTTCTTTTTATTGAATTTATAGATTTATTTTTAAAACTTGAATATGTGATTTATGATAAAACACGTCATTTAACAATTAATTTTTTTTATTCTTGGTTTTTGTAATATATGCCATTAATTTAATCAATATTTTAATTTATTTAAAATAATAATAAAATTATTTAAAATTTAACGTTTGTGAGTGGTCAGAATCTTAATGTCCCTGTAACTTATACAGTATGATTATTACACTTTGACAATTCCACCGAACGAAAAAGAGACTCTTTAATGTCCTTGTAACTTATGCAGCAAGTATGGTTGTTGCCCTTTCACAACCCCATGCATGCACCAATATGGAACTCGGCGAAACGTTCTAATGACCCACGATAGTGTTACGTACCAGCAACGTATTGAACTTCGTTTACTCGCAATAACTAAGAGGTGAATGTTGTGAGTATACATTGTTTTATCTATGGTTAACCAATAGATAAGTAAATAATCAAAACCTTCGCATCTAAAAAATAAAAAAATCGTTTTGAAGTTTAATTTGAGCGATAATGATAATGTAAATAGATATTTTTATTTTGAAATAAGGTTTTCAAAATTTTAATTTAATTATTAATCAAAAATAAAAATTTAATTGTGTTATAGTAATATATACAAATTAATGTTGATATTTATTTTCAAAGTAATTAAGTTTTTTTTGTTCATTCAATTAAATTCATTAATTCAAGGAAATTATATGAACACTGAACAGGTATTATAAAAGTGTTTTGTGATTTTTTAGCATATATATAGATAAGAATAATTTTTAATAAAACTATTACAATATAGATTCTCCATAAAAAATTAAGAATCAATCTCAATATTAAATTTAATATATAATTAAAATAAATTATTATATTATTAATATACATATATATATTACTTTTATATTAAATATTTTTTATCTCAATAATAACAAAATCATAATCTGATCCATTGTAATAATAATAATTGTGAAAAAAGATTTTCCGATATCTTTCCACAATCTTTGTTCCTTGACCTCTCCACATTTGAGAGGATATGATGTTCAGTGATAGACGTTTGACCTCCCAATTGTGTAGGGTTTTATTACTGGATATCAATCTCAGGGTGCCGGCACTTTTTCCACCTCTGCTTTCATAGAACAAATATTTACTGACAAAGCTCTCTCGTCACATGTCTGACGGCGGACAAGATTGATGACATCAATCATAATGGAATGAATTTCCGAGCAAGGAGACCATGCATCGCCATCTAGGATGACGTGGAATACATTCTGGAATACATTCAATGGAGTTGGTATTCCCTGTTCCACTAGCAAAGTAAATCAGGCTGGATAATGCCGGAGATGGTGCCCACTACTGTTATTTTCTTGGAAGCATATTTTTGCCACATGCCCCTGCTTCACTCCTCCGGCTATAAGAGGGCTTGCACTCCTCTTCCCAATTTAACTCGCTTTCCATTCACTCATTCCATAGTTACTTACGTCTGTATCTAAGGCAATGGAGAATCGCGAATCCTCTTCAACAAGGGGCTGGTGGCTCTACGCCATTTTTCTTACAAAGAATGGAGTACCTGACCATGTATTACATTCCACGGACCATGTTTCTACAGTGGGGCAGTGGTCACTCTATATAGGACTGCTTATTGTTGCTGTTTGTGGTGCAATGGTCTCTTGGTTCAGCCCTGGAGGATGTGCATGGGCTGCTGCGAGACATAAGAAAGCTATCGCCATTCCTGGCCCCAAAGGATGGCCCGTTATCGGAAGCCTCATGGACCTGAGCGTCGGACTTGCTCACCGAAATCTTGAGTATCTGGCTCGTCTCCATGGTGCCAAGAAAATCATGGCCTTTAGCTTGGGCTCAACGCCAGCCGTGATTACATCGGATCCTGGCGTGGCCAGAGACCTGCTCAGCTCCCCTCACTTTGCAGATCGACCACTCAAACAATCCGCTCAGCAGTTAATGTTCGGCAGGGCGATGGGGTTTGCGCCCAACGGTGACTATTGGCGACTCCTGCGAAGAATTTCTGCTACTCATCTCTTCTCTCCACGCCGAATTGGCGCCCACGAAGTCGGTCGTCAGGTGGACTGCACGACAATGCTTTCCGACATAAGGGATGAGTCTGATATTAATGGCGGCGCCGTCACGCTCCGTCGACATCTCCAGAAGGCGGCCCTTAATAATATGATGGGAAGTGTCTTCGGTCGATGGTCGGTGGATGCCGAGACTGAGAAGAATCTTCGCGAGATGGTGAATGAGGGATTCGAGCTCCTTGGAGCATTCAACTGGGCTGATCATCTGCCATGGCTACGAGTGCTCGATCCACTCAGAATCCACAGCCGCTGCGCTCGGCTTGTTCCGCGTGTCACATCGTTTGTGAAGAACATCATCGACGATCACCGACAGAGGAACGAGACGGCCGACTCAGACTTTGTGGATGTCCTCCTTTCGCTCCGAGGAGACGAGAAGCTCGACGACGACGATATGATCGCAGTTCTATGGGTAACATAATTAAGCACGATACCATTATTATTTTTGTGTTAGAATTAAAAGTTTTATTGTCAGAATTAAAAAAAATTCGTCTCTTATTTTGTTTTGATGCAGGAAATGATATTCCGCGGCACAGACACAACGGCTTTGCTTACAGAATGGGCAATGGCAGAGCTGTTGCTCAATCCACAAGTGCAAAGCAAACTTCAGGGAGAGCTGGACGCGGTTGTCGGGCGCAACAGAAGCGTAACAGAAGCCGACATCGAGAAGCTGCCGTATCTACAGGCGGTGGTGAAAGAGTCTCTGAGAATGCATCCGCCGGGGCCTCTCTTATCATGGGCCCGCCTCTGCACGGAGGATTGGTTCATGGCAAACGGGATGTGCGTAACGGCGGGCACGACGGCGATGGTGAACATGTGGTCCATTACCCACGATCCGGAGATCTGGGATCGTCCCCATCAATTCCGTCCAGAGAGGTTTCTCCCTTCGGAAGGCGGACAACATGTGGATGTCCGAGGAAACGACCTGCGGCTTGCACCTTTTGGTGCCGGTCGTCGCGTGTGCCCGGGCAAGGCTCTGGGTCTCCGGACCGTTCAGCTGTGGGTGGCTAAACTGTTTCATAGTTTCACATGGGTGCCTTCTCCTAACCATCCGGTGGACCTGACAGAGAAGCTTAAACTGTCATGTGAAATGGCAACGCCTCTTACAGCCATACCTGTGAGCAGGATCCCACTTCCTTCAACTTAACAACAATTCCATGCCGCTATACTGTGTCCTAATTCGCTCATGGGCTTTTACGGCATTATCCCCTGCTCATAACCACCAACTTATATATAAAACAACATTTTCTTTGTAATTATTCCCTTATTACAGCCACAACCTTACACAGAGAAACAGCGTTTCCTAACTCATTTTCTCGTATTTGACTGTAAGAAATTTCGATTTTGTACAGACAATATTAAAACTTTCGAG
This sequence comes from Pinus taeda, assembly GCA_000404065.3. Lineage (NCBI taxonomy): Eukaryota > Viridiplantae > Streptophyta > Pinopsida > Pinales > Pinaceae > Pinus > Pinus taeda. Next base: position 12,216 of record APFE031530095.1, on the reverse strand, counting down.
TTATTTCGATTTTGTATAGATGATTTTCAGATATTAAAAGGCCCAGTATAATTATTGTAATTCCGATTTTGTACAGATGATTTTAAGATATTAAAAGGCTGGTATAATTATTGTAATTTTAAAGGATGTTCAGGTTAGAATCTGGTAAAACAATTTGCTATCAAATTTTGATTTTTAAGTATTTTAAATAAGTTTATTTATTATTCAATTTATTTTTTATTTTAAATAATTTAATTAATATTTTGAATTGAATTCTAACACTTTTATTAAATTTTAAACAAGATACTTAATATAAACAAACCTAGAATAAAATGCATCAGACTAGCTGTAAGGCCTAATATTTTGGAAAGGATATCTCGTGAAGTGGGTGTCGTTTTAATGTACGTATTTGTTGTTATTTTTTTTTATTTTTATGAAATTATAATATTTTATCTTTAAATTAATAAAATAATATAAAAATATACTTATTTATTATTTATGTTTTTAAAATTGAATTTTATTAATTCTAAAGGAACAAGTTATGTCATGAAATCAGAAACATCAAAGTATATTTATTATATTTTTGGTCTCGAATGTTAGGATGATATATGAGTTTTTTTTTTTTTCCTTGAGAATATTTATCTATTTTATTGAGCAATCTATTACAATTAAGGATAATGTTGTTTCTTGATTTTTTTGACAAAGTATTATAACAATTGGATCAGCCAAGTTTGATAGTTTTTTCTCACTATTTGAATAATCAAATTCATGGTTGCACTTCGACTTGCTAATTACAGGTGCAATTATGGCTAAATTTTTCTCATTCTCCTTTGCCAAAATACTTCCCTCTAGTTAGTTGTGAACCAATGCTACTATGGTTGTGTAACTTAGAGAGGCTTAGTTGTTAGGAGATGTATTATGTTGTTGGGAATTGTTCTTCTTTTGACTTGCAAAAATCTTTGTATCTGATGCTACCTTCAAATCTCTCCATCCACGGTAGCTTCTCTTCAGATCTTCGTTACAAAATTCCCCTTTTGAAGAGGGACATGCATTCTCAAGGTGCCCAAGATGTTGGCAAATTCTACAACTAAAATTCATGTTTTCATTGTCCAATGGTTGGGTATACTTCTTACCCTCCCACTTCAGGAAAATTTTATCTAGTAAACCTTCACTGAAGTCCACTTCCATGCATATGCAGATGAAACTTAGAAATCTTTTGTCAATCTTTTCTATCTACTTTGATGAAGCAACCTAGAGAGTCACAAACATCCTTTAGGATCTCTTGTCAACTCCATTGAAGAGGAAAGTTTGGAAGTCTAACCCAAATAGGAATAGGCAAGGTCTTCATGGTAGGAGGATCAAACGCTAAAAACCATGTTGAATGAAGAGACCAGCCTAACCCCAAAAATTGGGCCCCTAATAAAAAAATCTTATTTCGTTCTTCCAGATCTTTGAAGAAAACCACGAAATATCCTTTTAAGAAAAATAACAAATTTGTATTTTGGGACTAGTTCTAGTACACCTAATCCCCGAGCGTAGATGTCGAGGGTCAAAATTTGTTAAGACAACATATAATCCCTCAACTTTTAAAATATATTGTTCTCTTATTAATGTTGACATTCACCTCTAGCAATCAGGTATCCAAGTAATGTTCCACCATAAAATCCTGACCTGAGAGCTCCTTAGGAATTAGAGAACTAAGATTTTGATTTAGGGATTCCTTAAAAGATATGGGCCTGAAGAAGAAGATGCCCTTTTGCTCGTGGCACCTCCTTTTAGAAAAGCAACTAACAAGACAGTAGCGTCCTATTTAATTCCATAATCTTTGAGACCATTTTCCATCCTTAGTAGCATTCGTTCATGTAGGAGCCTAATCGCTCCCACAAGAATTTTTGTAATCTCATGAATGTTTTCATCTACCAAAACTACAATGTTTGTTGCTTTTACCTTGATGAACATAGATTATCTAGTCGAGAACTTAACAAAAATGGGAAATTTTTTAAAATCCCCAACCTTAAAACCTCACTTTACTTGTTCCAAACAAGCAACCAGACACCTTAAGGGAAACATATCACCCCTGGGTTGTAAAACAATTTGCAATCCTTGTCAAACCCTAGATTAACTTTTCATTATGATATTTCACCAAATACTTTGTCTGCATCAAATTGATAGTAAAGTTTATATTAAAATGGAAAGTTTACATCAATATTGAATTAATTTTCATGGTTATGATTTTAAAGTAGGAAAAGTTTGAAATTTGCATTAAATTATGGGGAAGAGAAGTGATTTTGATTTAAATGAGATACATTATCAGTTTAAAAGTAAGATTATAGCAATCAATTGTTGATGTTGTATTAATTAATAATCTTATCTATCTATCTATATATATATATATATACATATATATATATATTGAATAATAGATTTGAAGTGTTCTTGGGTGATTCAATAAATCTTTAGTTATTTTTTGGTTTTTTTACTATAACTTTGTTGAGTTTTCTAAAAAAAATTACTTTATAAATTATAAAAGGTTGATTAACTATTTTTAAAAACTGAAAAACATAAAATCATTGCCTCTAGTTATATTTATAATCAATTATAATATAATCGTATTAATACATCAAATGTAGACCCTAAGGATTAGCTTAATTGGTTGAATCCTCGTCATTAAAGCACCTTTGCTATTGACAAGTCATGGGTTCAATTCTCTCGACACCCTCGAGATGAGGCTCCATGGTTGAGCTAATAGGAAGTGAATCCTTCGGGTGGATCTCTGTGGTACAAATATTCCTTCGTGGTTGATCCAACAAGAAGTGATCTCTTGAGTGGATCTTCCTGATACAAATATTTCGCAGATGTAGCGGTCACCAATCTCCAAGGTTTGTGAACTACAAAGGAAAAAAGGATACATTAGCTATTAATATATGTCTTTAATTATGTCAATAGACATGTCTATTTTACATTACGAATTCCACAATTTTGATTTATTTATTAATAATTATTAGGTGGATAGTAGGAATTTAACCTCCATAGAATATTTTGAATATTCTTAATAGTATACAAAAACCAAAGAGTGAGATTAGTTGCAAAGTAGTTATGTATTTTTTCCTTTTTAATTAAATTCATTAATTAAAAAATTTCATATGAACAAGTGTCATATGAAATTAGTTATGGATTTTTGGGCATGTGGTATTGATAAGCCATGGTATTGTAACAAAGCCTCTTTACAAATTAAGAATCTCTGAGACAAAATGGACATGACTATCTATGGTTTAGAATATTGTTACATGTTTTTCTAAATGTTTGTATCTTTAGTTTATATTTAATTATTTTTATCATTTTTGTTTGTGAGGCTTTTCCATTAAGATAAAATATTACCTCATTGTTCCTAGTTTTCACAAAAGTACATTTTCCTCACTCTGACTAGATTTGTTGGCTGGTATGTTAACTTCCAAGTTTTCTACATCCATCCAACAACATAGACTGCACAACCAAGCATAATGTATATCTAGAAGACAAAAGAAAACAACATAAAAATATCAAAACAAACAACCATTTATGATTCAGAAGATCTCACAAGATCAGGGTTCTCTGACCTAGTACCCAGGAGCATCGAAAACCTAAGTTGACATTGTATGTGCTTTTCCATATGCCTCATGTGAGCTTCTAGACTATATAGGCTATCTTGTATTCTCCATTATTTCCTTGAATATAATTAAGAAAGGAAATGATTTCATTTCAATTATCATGCTTCTCCTTGATAGCTTGCCCTAAAAGAAAAATTAGCTGCCAAGGAAGAGTCACTATATTCATTTATTGATTTCTCCTCCCCTTCTTGTGCCCAAAATCTGGGAGCCATTGACAAATTTCTTCCAAAATCTCAAAATCTAAGACTGTCTATTTGTCCCTACAAACATTTATTAAGAGCCTTTTAATATTAGCCTATGTGAATGGAGTCATCATAGCTTAGTAAAGAACGATCGCCTCCCAAGCAAGAGCTTTGGAGAAAGACTTTCTAGACTAGCTACAATCCCCAACACTTGGAAACAAAAGCCACATTTACGAGGCATGATAAACCAAATATTCCACAACACCATTCCGACTCTGAGAAGGCCACATATGCACTTACCTTGAAAACTAATGAAGTCAAACTTCTTAAGCAAAGGAAAATAATTCCTGCAAATCTAGAGGTGTAGAGTCTCCTTGCTTCCACAAAACCATATTTTAGATATAACATTCAAAACCCCTACCACATAATTGCAACAAAAAAAAAGTAATACCAACAAACCAAAACCAACACCATGAAAGAGTGGTGAAGAGGTGATAGGAAATTATCCCAAGAAAATAAATATAATTCAAATGTAAAAGAGAATTTAAGATACAACCAACCACCCTATCTACTAACTCTACCAGAGAAGGGATAAAAGGATCCAATATCACCCAGAGATGAACATAATGAGATAAAAAGATGCACAAATCCAAGAACATGTTGATACCCCTGAACGCCACCAAGACCAAGGAGGATGCCTATTTGCAGACCAACCTTAAAACACCAAGCCGACGTGTTCCTCCAAATAAAGGTAGGATCTGTGCAACTAACATAGGAGTGCTTTAAACCAACATTATTTTTATTATGAGCATCCATCAAGCAGGAACCATTTATAAGCAAGACCTGAGATGGTAATATTTTTCCTTCAAGAGGAAGAACTAACAGATAAAATTTAGTAACATGTATCCACTTTATGTTTTCCACTATAGATTCCCTCATAACCAAGTTTTAACCCTCATCTAGACCATAATTTGGGCTCGCAGAGATATCATAGAAACTCTCTTGTGGTTGATGCTCACCCTTCTCCAAATACATTGGCAGTCAAAACATTCAAAGGATCGAGAGATAGCAAACTAACATCAGGTGTGCCATTATTACTGGAAACGATCTTCGCACATATAGTGTATTGATGGGGCAAGCCAAGCTACCCCCCTCCTTAATGGTCTCAGGAGTTGATAAGAGAACTCCTCCCTTGTGTGTTCCTCCACCTCCATTGGGCTAATTCTTTTTATCATTAATAACAATAATAATGATAATAATTTTAAATAAAGTTATAATTTAGTTATAATTCTTATCATTTTTTTTAATTTTAACAACTTGAGATGTATGACGAAGTAAGTGCTTTGATGATTATTTTGATTGTTTCCTATCAGCATTTACTAGTGCTAGGCTGGGATTGAGTAACCCCGGGAATTTTATTTTACATTAAGATAAATCATGAATATATACAAGGAGACGGAGACTATTGGAATTTTTATTCCAATGTCTCTTCATTTTCTCTATTTTCCTATTTATAATATTTATAGGAATTTCCTAATCCCAAAGATTAGGTATCAACATTCCCTTTTAATATAAAGGAATGTTCGTGAGTCCAAGCATCATTTTGAATTTTTCAAACCTTTCTCTTCCAAGAGCTTTGGTGAAAAGGTCTGTATTTTGTTCATTTCTGGAACAACAACATAGGTGAATAGTTTTGGCCTCAACATGATGTAGAATGAAATGATACTTTGTATTGATATGCTTGGTTCGATCATGGAACTTTTGGTTCTTGGCCAACTTTATTGCATAAATGTTTTCAATCAAAAGAGGAGTAGAATTCACTCATTTCTCCGGTAAATCTTCCATAATTTTCCTGAGTCGCACAATTTCCTTCATTGCTTCTACAACTGCCACATATTCTACATCAGTTGTGGAGTTTGTTGGAACTAATTGTTTGTGTGACCTCCAAGAGACAACTCTTGATCCAAGACTCATAACATACACTAAGGCAGATACTAAATTTTCTTTATCTCCATCAAAATTTTAATTAGAGTATCCAATCAAGATGAAGTCACCCACCAATATATACTTGAGCCCAAAGTATTGAATTCCCTTCAAGTACCTTAGAAATATTTTTGTAATAGACAAATGAACCTCACAAGGCTTTGCATAAAGTTGGATAGGATTCCAACAACAAATGAAATGTCTGGTCTAGTAGTTGTCAGGTAGTTGAGAAATCCTAAAAGGTGTTTGTACTTTATTGCATCCTCAAATTCATTTCCTTCAGTGGATGTGAGATTTAAATTATTTTTCATTTGAGTGGTCAAAAGATTACACTACGCCATGTCAAACTTGTTCAACAAATCTCCAATGTACTTCTTTTAAGAGAGGAATATAAACTTCAGATTTTGGGTTACTTAATGCCAAGATAATAGTGAACATATCCCAAATATGTCATTTCAAAACCTTTCCTCAATTCTTTCTTTGTGGATGCAATGTAATTTTCATTGTTCCCCATCATCAAAAGATAATCTACATACACCACAATATATGCAATTGTTTTTCCAACTTTCTTGAAAAACAAAGTTGCATCATCAAGATCATAATGATTGAAGTTTAGTTTCATATGATGCTCAGTCAATTTTTCGTACTAGGCTCATGGTGCTTGTTTGAGACCATAAAGGATTTTATAAGATTACATAATTTGTGTTCCTTAACCTTCACAACAAATCCTTCCGATTGGGACATAAAAGCATTCTCTTTCAAATTTCCTTTCAAGAAAGTATTTTTATGTCCATTTGATGGAATTTCCAATTGTTATGAGCTACCAAGGAAAATAGAGTCCAAATGGTAGCCTACCTCTTTGTGGGGGGGAAGTATCCTCATAATCAACCCCTTTCTTTTGTCGAAAATCTTTTTCCAAAAGGCTAGCTTTATGCTTGTCAAATGAGCCATCTTATTTATACTTGTTCTTGAAGACCTACTTGCAACCTATCGATTTCGTTCCCAATTGATAATCCGCTAGCTTCCAAGTTTCACTCTTTATCAGAGAATCATACTATTTTTGCATTGCTTCTTTCCATTCAATATGATACATAACTTATTTGAAGGAAGTTGGTTCAAAATATAAAGACAAATTTAATTCACAATCATAAGCAATACCTATATAAACTGGTGAATCATAATCATCTACATCACCTCCATTCTGTCTAGTAGAGCTTCTTGTTCCTATCATTCCAACATCATAAGGACTAACACTTTCAGGTTTCTTGGAGAGCCACTTTGGAGCACCTTTATGAGATGGACCAGGATGCTCAATTGACTAAGATGAGGATGGACCAAGATTTAGCCTTCCAATTTTCTCAAGCACATCACTCAAAATGTCTTCTTGATCAATTGGTGGAGATTCATGAGAGGGAGAGAGTGATTTAGAATGAGGTTCCACAAATTGATCCAAGATAGGGATTCCCCCTTCAAGATGTGGAATCTCATAATCAAATTCATGAATGTAGAAATTTGATAGAAATTGCAGCTGTTCAAGATTTCAAATTGAAAAAAAAGAGACACAATTCTACTCTATTAATTTGTGGAATGGAAATCACAATTTAGAGAAATGCACATAGACATGTAACAAGAAAAACCATAAATACACAGTGGTTTCTTGTGGAACCCAATTGGGGAAACCCATCAAGCCTCTTTGCATTAATCGTTTGAGTTGATAAACTATTACAATTTCTTGCTCCTTCTTTGAGGACAACCTACAAAAGAATAATTGTTCTCCTACTGACTAAGGACCTATGGCCAACACTTAGCCACTTTATGCCTCTATCAACCTCCTATTTCCTAGAAGAACCATTGAGGAAATTAGCTCCTAAAATATAAGAATCGCCTCTTCTTTGTTTGCACAATTCCTAAGGATTGATCTCCTTACTCATGCAAAACATGTACACTCAAAATTAGTATACAATGCATGTTACACTAACTTCTCATCTCCACTTAATTTGAAGAATTTGAATTCCATGCATGGATTGGCTATTTTGGGTTGATTGATTAGTGAAATAACAGATATCGGAGTTAGAATTCAATACCATTGCACAATTAACCTTCAACTAACTCCTACAATAATTATAGGTCAGTTACCTAAATACAATTGAAAATAACTAAACTAGATTGTTAAAGTTTAGCAACCACACGTGCATAACTAATATACAAGCCCTCTAACTCAAATTTACTGAGCTAACTAAGTGACAAGGTCATGTCACACAACATAACCGCCGCCAAGTTTTTTGCGAATGTGGAATTTCAATTTTGCTCAATTTGACTAAGGCAAAAGTTAAATTGACCTTTCTTGCTACATTTTTTCAACACTCTCTCTTAGGAAGAAAGGGATTTTGCACCACCCTTATCCTGCACCTATGGAATGTACTCTAGCACTACCTCTCATTGTTTTTTCTGCTACTACAACAACTACAACTAAGAATCATCCAAAAAAAACACTGAATCAACTGTGTCTATACAACTGTCTACTTGGAAGACTGCACTAGTGTTGATTATGCACTATGTCTCATGCATTATTATCAACACGCCTTTGTGCCCCTCAACATCTAACAGCACCAACTAACACTAACCCTTCTGCTACTAAACTCTATGGGCCCCTGTAGGAAGGTAATCATCCATGAGGAAAGTAAACGACAACTACTCTCCTATGGATCTTGCTAAATACTTTGTGACTCTAAGACTAAGGCTCAACATTGCCCCACCTCACTCCTGGAGGAATAATTGCATTCATGGAAAAATATATCTCTAGCTTGTAGATATTTATTACTCTAACTTCAATATGTTTCACTTGATTGGTGGCTACATGTTTCAAAAGGGCTTTCCCCTTATTGAAAATAACGTCATAACCTTTATCCTCCAATACTACTACAGAGATCAAGTTCTTATTCATCCCAAGTACAAACATAATATCCTTGAGGTGAATATGGGAGCCATACTTACTCTTAAAGGTTACAACATCAATTCTTGTACAAATCTACCTCCCATAATCCCCCAATTCAATATGCATCTGGAGATCCTTCTCCTCCAAGGTAGTGAAAATTTCCTTATTTCTTGTTATATGTTAAGAGGCACCAGAATCTAGGTACCAATAACTCCCTCTTACTATGTTGGTTAAGCAAGCAAGGAGGGTGAAATCTAGCTTAAATTGGGAAGACAAGGCATCTCCTCATGCTCTTGTTGCAGGCTCCTTGTTAGACTTCCTTTGCGGACACTTTGTTGCATAGCATTTGAATTCATAGCAGTGAATTTTTTTTATCTTACTTATATCCTTCTTCTTGACATTGTTCTAGTTAGACATAGCCTCACCTTAGGACTTCTTTCCCTTAGCCTTCATTCCTTTTCCAACTAGAGAAAATTCATTTTCCTCTTCTTTGGATGTTACTCCATCTCTCATATTTCTCCTAAATTCTTCTTGAACCAAATCAAGCCACAACCTTTCCCAATTCGGTAATTTTTCCCTTCCATTCACAGTGTCCTGGTAACTGTGTTAGGATTTTGGAAGGCCTAGAAGAGCTAGGCTCACTAGGTCATGTTTTCTGACATCCACCCCAACCCCTCCAAGCTCATCTTGAACTTTAGTAAACTTAGAGAGATAGTGTGGAATAGTGTCATTTTTATGCATCCTATTCTTTCGAAGTTTGTCTTTCAAGGCCAATTTTCTATGGTCATTGCTATTTTTGAATATCTTTGTCAGTTATTTCCACATAGAAAATGGTGTCCCTTTGTCATGGCGATTTGATACTATGTGGTCTCTCACACCCTCGAGGATGATCCTCTTGGCTCTAGCAACATCCTTCTTCCACTCAGCTAATTTTTGTGCAACAGACTGCTGGGGTTTTACAATATCATTTTTGACATATTCTAACACACCATTATCATCAAGCACTGCTTCCATATGGTCCTTCCAGGCTATGAAATTCGAGCTGCCCTCCAGGGCATCCTCCAATCTCAGTTCTTTGAAAGTGATTATCCCAAATCTAAAGAAAAAAAATGCTACATTGAAGTTGCAATTCGAAATTTATGAAGAACAAATTTGAAATGATGGTCTCTAATGTGATTTTAGGGCTTTGATACCGTGTAAAAATTTGATAGAAATTGCAATTGCTTAATATTTCAAACTAAAAAACAAGAGACATAATTCTACTCTATTATTCTGCGGAATGGAGATCACAATTTAGAACAAACTGCATAGACATGCAACAATAAAAACCACAAATACATAGTGATTTCTAGGGGAACACAACTAGGAAAAACCCCTCAACCCTCTTTGCATTAATCAGTTGAATTGAGAAACTATTACAATTTATTGCTCCATCTTTGAGCATAACCTGCAAAACAATAATTGTTCTCCTACTGATTAAGTACCTCTAGCCAACACTTAGATACTTTATGCCTCTATCAACCTCCTATTTCCTTGTGCAATTCTTGAGGAAATTAGCCCCTAAAATATAGGAAGTTCCTCCTATTTTCTTGCGCAATTCCCAAGGATTGATCTCTCGACTCATGAAACACCTATGCACTCAAAACTAGTATACAAAACATGTTACATTTCCTTCTCATATCCACTTCAACTGAGGAATTTGAATTCCATGGGTTGTTTGATTAGTTAACTAATAAATCTTTGACTTAGACTGATGTCCCATTGCACAACTGACCTTCAACTGACTCCAACAATAGTTAGAGGTTAGTTAATTGAATAAAACTAAAAATAACTAAACTAGATTGCTAAAATTTAGCAATCACACATGCATAACTGAACTCCAAGCCCTCTAACTCGAATTTACTGAGCTAAGTAAGTGACATGGCCATGTCACTCGAGATAAATGCCTCCAAGTTGTTTATTGATGCGAGATTTCGATTTTACTCAATTTGACTAAGGAAAAAGTCAAATTGAGCTTTCTTGCTACATTTTTTAAACATTGAAATAATTTGCATGCCCAAATCTATCCAAGCAACCAATTTTTCGCCCAACAACATTGCCACTTTTGGAAGATTCAAGAAAGATCAAATCTCTAGAAAATATAAATTTCTTATTTACTTCATCTTAGATACAATATGCTTTGGATGTATCTGAGTGCCCATGAATATACATTTCTAACTCCTTGCACCAAGTTTTTTAATATGTTCCTTAGGTATCAAGGCATAACAGGTGGAACGAAAAGCCATGAGTTGCCTCATCGAAGGAATTTGGCCATACCACATTTCATAGGGAGTCTTGTTTTTTAGAGCATGAGATGGACACCTATTATTAATATACACAACACATAGAACTACATCAGCCCAAAACATCAAATTTACATTTTTTAAAAACATCATTGAACCTACCATGTTTAAGATTATCATGTTCATTCTTCCAACTACACCATTCTATTAGAAGCTATAAGGCACTATTTTTGGATATTTGATCCCATGATGGAAAAAATAGTTTTCAAATTCATTTGAAGTATATTATTTCTTATTATCAGTATGAATAGAACCAATATGATATTGTGTATCATTTTCAATCCATGTATGAATGTTTTTGAAATTTTGAAAGGCTTCAGATTTGTTCTTCAATAGATATACCCAGCACATTATGTTGTAGGCATCAATAAAAGTCATCATGTATTTATTACCATTTGTAGAAGGAACAAGCATAGGGTCACACAAGTCATAATGAATCAGGTCAAGCTTTCTATGTTCTCTAGAATGAGAATCATGAAAATATTGTTTGTTGTGCTTTCCTAAGCTACAAGCACCACATTGCTAAAGTTTCCTAGGAATGGTTGGAAAACTAGTAACACCATTTAGCTTCAATAAATGCAGATTTTCATAGTTCATATGTCCAATTGCAACATTCCATAAGGGACTGGATGGTATTGTACCTTCATCACAATGAGAATTGCATGGAAAACTCTTTGCATTACCAGAGGTTCCTTGCAGCTTCAAGAGTCTTTCTTCTTTTATCCTTGTCATGACAAGTGAGTTGTCCACTGATTTTCAGACCTCAACCTTGCCATCAAACATATGGATGGAGTGTCCTTGGTGGTGGATGTGAACCAAAGACAGCAAGTTTATTCGCAACTCTGGGATGTAGGGAACATCATGTAGATGAAATTTTGGGAGACCATATAGTTTAAGCCTGATGGTGCCAAGCCCTAATGGCTTGAGTTTTGACTTGTTTGTAAAGCTGACTGCTACATCAACATTATCAGAGAACTATTCAAAGAAATATCTCCTAAAATTCATGTGGCAAGTTGTAATTGAATAAAGCAATAATGCATCTTTCCATGAGAAGATTCATGTGCTTTACCTTTCCCTTCATATGGTGTTTTTTATTTCTCTTCATCCCTTTCCTCTCTGATCATGTCCCAAGAGATCTTACATGTGGA
>APFE031530089.1:30495-48135 GCA_000404065.3 Pinus taeda | reverse complement strand
AACTGAGAAAAGAATTTATATTATCTGGTAATTTAAAAGAGAAGAAAATGCCATAGATCAGGATACAAGATTAAACAAAGGAATACATGAACCATGCAATAGTATTGCATGAACAATATAACTGTCAAAGAAAATATAACCATAACAGCCCTCGGCTGGCTTCAATTACGGGTATAAACGTTGTCTATATAACTTACAGTAAATAAATATTTCTCAGAATGTACAATGTTAATGGGTAACCTGAAAAGGACCCTGGCCCCATTGTTAAACTACACATGAGCAGAGCTAAAAATACATTCACAGAGAGAGTCCAAACAAAAGAAGCACGGAACTGCTCGGACGGAGTTCGAGATGTTTCTTAGTGTTAGACTTCACACAAAAACAATAACATCCGCCTGCACAAAACGCCAAATGAGCTTCGGATAATCCTCGAAAGGATAAGGGCGTCCGCCTGTCAGTTAAAACGACGCCTTAAAATATGTAAGAGCTAAAAGGATCATAAGGGAACTTATTGGATCGAACGCTTACCTGTATTAACTGGTCGGTGGACTAGACCGAGTCGAGGAGCTATGTATCGAACCCTCCTTCTGGAAAAACAGAAAATAAATTCATATTAGACAATATCAAGACGGGAAAAATAACATAACAAATGCCTGCGTAATATCAGTTAAGTAGACACGATTTTACCTGCGCGCTGGGGCTAAGGAGTCCGGCCAAAGACGGTGCCATACATTGTTGTGGACGGAGCTCGGCAGCACCACAGTTCTCAGAGCATGTAGCGAAAAATAAGTGAACAATGAGAATGAAGTCCGAAGCAACACATATCATACCCCGATGCCGAAGTATGCCACCTGGGGTTCCAATCGGCTGTTGAATCAGGTCCCTCGGTCTCCACCGTCGGATGATTGAGGACTGCCCGCCAACCCACAGCGCGCCATAGCCTGTGCCATTAAAGATCATACCTCAGGCGGGTGACTGAGTTAATGCTCCAACCTGGAGCATGGCCTGAGGTGAGCCACCTGTGCGCTAGGTGTGACCGGAGATATGAACCCGAAACCTCAGGTATGGCCGGAGAAGTCCAAAGGCCGAAGCCTCAATCAAATATCCATTCATAAACGGAGATTGACGGCGATAACATTACCTGGCACAGTACAGAAGTGAATGTGCGTATAATCTCAGGTACCAAACAAATCTCGAACTTGGGAAAAACACACACTCGTTACATAAATATACAGTAATCATATGGAATCGTATTGATACGAATTATTAATGAGGATATACATTTCATGTCACTTCGTGTGTAGTTTATATATGTAATCATATAAACCCTCGTTTGAATAATATAATTTATGATGTGGTAAAGATTGAAAGTAAATGGATAAAAAAAAGGTAAAGGAATTAAAATTTGAATAATATAATTTATGATGTGGTAAAGATTGAAAGTAAATGGATAAAAAAAAGGTAAAGAAATTAAAAAAAAATTATTGTTACGGTTGGGAACATTACATTTTTCTTGGGAGGGTTGAAATAATGAGTTAGTTAATATAATGTTCTTGGAACCAACCATTTAAAAAAGAAATTTATTAAATAATTAGTTGAAAATAAATTAAGAAATTACTTAAATTACACTAAAAAAGAAAAGAAGGTGAAAAAAACACAAGAATTTTTTTTGTTTGAAAAATTATTTAAAAAGATAAAATTCATAGCCAAGTATATTTAACAAAATAATATTTTCATAAAAACAAAAATGCAGAAATGAAGCAAATAAATAAATAAAATTTGATCAAATCAATTATAAAGAAAAGAGAAAGAAATAGACAAATATGAATAAAAATTACTCAAAAAAAAGAGCAAGATGAACAATAGACTCCAAAAAAAGACAATTAAAAAAGAAAAGAAAAAAAAGCATGATGTTGAAACATTAAAAAAATGGAATAACAAAATACATAATAAAATGTAAAGTATAAGGAACAAGAATAGAAAGCAGAAGCAACCAATTTAAAAAAATAAATAAAATAAAATCTTATAAAGAAAAAATAAAGAAACAATAATAATAATAAAAAAAAAACCAATTCTCAACATTAGCTCTCCCCACACTCACTTAACATTTCCCCTCCTCCACAACCCTCCATCCATTTATATGCATCCCATGATTGCACTCACTTAACATTTCCCCTCCTCCACAACCCTCCATCCATTCATATGCATCCCATAATCATGTATCTAACCTCTCCTCAATATCAACACATCTAACCTCCCCTGAATATGTGTTGATGCAAACCCAACTATCCTCTTAACCATTACATTTTCCACTCCCTCTTTTCCCCTTTGTACTCCCTCCTTTCCCCTCTCTAGCTATTTCCAAAATTAAACGACCCATTGGTCATCACAACAACATTAGTATATGCCTCCTCGCCTCCTCATCACAATTACAACATTAGCCTATTCCTAGCCTTCCCCGCACCCCATCAGCACACAATCAAGTCACACCAACACCACTGACACTTCCACTGCACTTGGGAGTTGCTCCCACAATGGTAGAGCCCAATAACCCACCACAAACTGGGCAACATGCTATGAGGTCTCATTAACAACCACATAAATTGACGTCATTGCTATGATGTCCAAGAGGCCACATGGTGCTGGGAGAGGATGGGGAAGGGGAGGTTTAGGGGCATAAGGTTGTGACCCATATGCATATATGGGTAAGGTTGGGATATATGTGCATATATAGCCGTGCTCAACAATTCTTTTCCTTTATTTTGTTTGCAATTTGGTTTTTTTGTTTTTTCTATTCTTCTATTATATTATATTATTTTATTTTCAATTTTTATATAATTTTTGAATTTTTTTTTATATTTCTTAATATTTATTGTAATTTTTTTTTAATTTAGAGTATGGATATTTTCATAATAGTTTTATTTTTAAAAGAATTTTTCTAAAAAAAAACCCTTTTTTTTAAAACATATATTATTTAAAGCAGACAATCTCTATCATCAAGGACCAAAGAAACTATACGGTAAAAAAAATAATACTAAAAAAATAGAAAAAATAAAAAAAATATTGTTCAATTGCGAAATCCAAAAGATTCAGAAATCCAAATTATTAAATTAATATTAAAATAACTAACATTTCAAGTGGACAATCTTTGTCAATAAGGACAAAAAAACTATATGGTAAAAAGCTAATACAAAAATATAAAAACTAAAAAGAATATATTAAAATAGGAAATCCAAAAAATTAAAGATTAAACAATAAAATATCCAATATCTAAATTTTAAAAAGAGTTGTCTTTAGTGTGATTTTTTGGAGATTCCGCTGACGGAATTTAGCGGAAAAAATTGAGGTTAAATCTTGATTTGTATTATTTAAAATGGTTTTTTAACTGCATATTTGGATTCAACACCCTGAAAAACCCATGGGACGCTTTGATTGTGCAGAAATTAGCTATCAAACTTGCGAATTCAATAAATTGCTGCCAGATTTTGACCGGAAAAACCCACCAGAAAAGCTTCCAAAAAATCTCTTTAAAGACAACTCCATTTTAAAATAGACAACATTTTTTGAAAAAAAAATAAAAATATTAAAAGAAGTAATAATGAAACTGAAGAATAAAAAAAAATCAAAGTAAACAGTTAAAATATTATTCAAGTTTTAAAATATACCAACATTTCAAGTGAACATGCGGACACTAGAGAAATAATATTATAAGAAATCATATAAAAGAATAGGAAAATTAAAAAAATATTGTGAATGAAATCCATATTTATAAAAAAATATATTTTATTTAAAATAAATTAAAATTTTATTAATTATATAATTTTTTTTAATTAAATATATTATAACTAGGGTAAAAATATATTATTAATAAAATATTATATGATTAAAGGTTAATCTATATATAAAATAAAAATGTTAAAGTCATAATCATAACAAAATTAAATATGAAATATTTAAATTAGAAATAAAAAGTCAACAAAAAATATTTTAATTAATTAAATTCAATATAAGAAGGAAGGGCGGGAAATTATATAATAATAAATAAGGATTGAATTTAAAGGTAAAGGTAAGGGGTAATGATGGTGGATAAATGGAAAGAAAATTAGCACATTCAAAAAAATAATATTGTTTAAAAAATTTATTAAATTAATCAAAATTAAAAAATGCAGTTTGATGGTTGAATGAATAATTAATTTATACGATTGTCTATGCTTATATGTTTTATAATAAATTTCTTCCGTTAAAGTATGTAAAGTTTTAAAGGACAATTATATTATCCAAAGTGGTTAATTATCTTTATTTAAAGTATTTAAAGTGTAATGAGAGAAATTTATGATTATATATAAAAAAAAATTATTAGTTAATTGAAATAAATAAAATATTTAAATATGAAAGAATAGTTAGTAATAATAAATTTGAAGTAAGCTTAGAGATTTAGCTCAATCGGTCAATTATGTGCCTCATTAATGGGAGGTTACAATTATGTGCCTCATTAATGGGAGGTTACAGGGTTAAATCCCGAAAGCGAAAGCTCTTGGGGGTATGTCAGTAAATAGGCTGAGGGGGGGTGTGACCCCCTTCAGCTGGGGTCCACCCTAGCATTGAAAAACCCTGGATGTAGCAGACCCACTAACCATAGGGGGGGTGTGACCCCCTTCGGGTGGGGACCACCCTAGCATTGAAAAACCCTGGACGTAGCAAACCCACTGACCATAGGGGGATTGTGACCCTCTTCGGGTGGGGACCAGCCTAGCATTGAAAAACCCTGGACATAGCAGACCCACTGACCATAGGGGGGTGTGACCCCCTTCGGGTCGGGACCACCCTAGCATTGAAAAACCCAGGACGTAGCGGACCCACTGACCATGGGTATCCGTGAACCAGAAGTGAAAAAAAAAAAGATAAAAAATAAAGTGAACGAGAAGTGAAAAAAATAAAAAATAATAAATTTAAAGTTGTGGTTGTGGAAAATGTAATTAGTATGTTCATTGCTTAAACAAAGAAATGTGTAAACCATCTATCTCAATATCAATATTGTGTCTGACATATATTTATAAATCAGCATTGAGAAACTATGGACCCACTGACCATAGGGGGAGTGTGACCCCCTTCCGGTGCGGACCAGCCTAGCATTGAAAAACCCTGGACGTAGTGGACCCACTAACCATAGGGGGGGGTGACCACCTTTGGGTGGGGACCACCCTAGCATTGAAAAACCCGCGAACCTGACCATGGGTATCTGTGAACCAGAAATAGATAAAAAATAAAGTGAACTAGAAGTGAAAAAAATAAAAAATAAATTTAAAGTTGTGGTTGTGGAAAATGTAATTAGCATGTTCATTACTTAAACAAAGAAATTTGTAAACCATCTATCTCAATATTGTGTATGACATATATTTATAAATCAGCATTGAGAAACCGTGGATGTAGCGGGCCATGGGGGGGTGTGACCCCCTTCGCGTGGGGTCGACCCTAACATTGAAAAACCCGGGGGTGTGACCCCCTTCGGGTGGGGTCCACCCTAGCATTGAAAAACCCTCAAGGTAGCAGACCCACTGACCATGGGTATCCGTGAACTAGAAGTGAAAAAAAAATTAGATAAAAAATAAAGTGAATTAGAAGTGAAAAAAAATAAAAATAAAATAAAAAATAAATTTAAAGTTGTGGTTGTGGAAAATGTAATTAGTATGTTCTTAAGCTCAATTCAATGTATAATCCATTACGTAAACAAAGAAATTTGTCATCTATCTCAATATTGTGTCTGACATATATTTATAAATCCAAACACCCTTCGGGTGGGGTCCACCCTAGTGTTGAAAAACCATGGACGTGGGGCGGATCCACTGACCATGGGTATCCGTGAACCAGAAGTGAAAAAAAAAATAAAGTGAACCAGAAATGAAAAAATAAAAATAAATTTAAAGTTGTGGTTGTGGAAAATGTAATTAGTATGTTCTTAAACTCAATTCAATGTCTAATCCATTACGTAAACAAAGAAATTTGTAAACTATCTATCTCAATATTGTGTCTGACATATATTTATAAATCCAAACACAAATTTAAAATACTTCTGGCATTTTTTTTGTTATATATATATATATATATTATATTTATATTTATATATATATATATTATATATAATTGTTTTGCTCATTTCTATTTTTTGGATTTCTTTATTGTTAATATTTTTTTTCATGGCATAAATTTGTATTAATTTCTTTCTTCATCAAATTTATTAAATGAGTTTTTTTTTTCAATTTTTATATATAGTTATGTGTATTTTGGAATATGTTTTCTAGAATTTTAATGTAATTATGAATAATTATTAGTTGGATGGTGGGATTTTAACTTCTATGGAATATTTAAAAATATTCTTAGTACTATTAGGAAATCAAAAGTTGATATTTATCTCCTAAGTAGTTATATGATTTTTTCCTATTTTAATTAAATTTTCTAATTAAAAGGAAGTCATATGAACAAGTTTCATATCAAATGGGTTTCATCTTTTTGGGAATGTGGTAATCATAAGTCATAGTATTGGCCCATGGAATTGTAACAAAGCCCTCTTACAAATTAAAAATCACCATGGTAAAATGATTGTAAATCAACATAATTAAGAATGTTGTTACATTGTTTTAATGCATACATGTTTAAATTATATATTAGTTATTTTTATAACTAATAATAAATAATAATATCTAAGTTGGGTCTATTTCAGAATAGGGCTTCATGAACATCGATTTAATGTCAATAATTATTAGGTGGAGGGTAGAGTTTTATCCTCAATGAAATATTCAAAATATTCATAATAATATACATAAATCAAAAGTTGAGATTTATCTTCAAAACAATTATACATTAAATTGGTATGTTTTTATGATTTTCATAATACTAACAACATAAGCTATATCATAAAATGTTTTGATGTTTATTATAGATTAATGTTTATTGATATTTAAAAAAGATTTAATTTATGTAATAAATTAATTAAATATAACTGAAAAATTATATAATTAATTAATACTTTTATTTTCCAATTAATTTATTTTTCTAGTTTATAATAGTATTATTAGCCAAGACCACCGTTTGATCTAATTTGTAATTGTATTGTCTAAAAGGTATTGCTATAGGTAGCATCACTTTTCGAATAGAGAATCAAATATGAAGATATTGATATAATTGTGAAAATTGCAACTTCAAACAAATTAAAATTTTGACCACTGAAAAAAGTGTACGTACCATTCCTTTGGTTCAAGAGTTGTCGTAGTGTTTTTTTTATGACTAAAAAAACTGAAAACTTCGTAAATCTCTTGTTAACTTAATAACTTTGTAATCAATCGCATTTATAACCTCACAATGATGACGACAGTGATAATTATAGCACATTAATATTTTTTTCTAATCAGAAGAATAGATGAACATGTGTAGCATCAACCTACCTCAATTGTCCACCAATACGAACAAAATAACCCAGTTTCAAACTTAAATGAAGCCGCAATATTGACTCGAAAACCTTCCCAGAATAGAAGTTTAAAAAAGGATAGATCTATAATCATATTACTCGTAAAGGAAATGAATAAGTGACTTGGAAAAGGCTTATGGGATGGATCATGTAACGCTCACAAGTCATTGTTGTGAGATTGTGAGTCGGGCGCGTTTAATCGATGAGTCAGTGAGAGTCAGCGTGGGCAGTTCAATCAGCGAGTCATGGGCGCGTCCGAATGGGGAGACGAGCTAACTGAATGAGCCAAGGTACGACCACAAGAGTCATTGTGAAAAATGACTGTGTTGGGCCAGTTTGACTAAAAGTCGAAGCCCCTACCAAGTCGAACCATCATATATAAGGGCAAAGCCATAGTGGAAAAAGACAAGCGAGTCTTCAATTCTATATCGCAGCAGAGGTTCTAGGTATTGGGCGAGACACCCAAACGAGGGAGTGGAGGATCACAAGGAGCAGAGGCAGCGCTGTTGGGAAGTCGGTTAGCCATAGGGGGGTGAGCCAAGCAGACGAGCCACAGGTTGCCACACCGTCGGGTAGCAGGTTATCGAGGTAGGCTGAATGGAGCAGTCCGGTGTTCGAGCAGGCCAGCGCATGGGCGGGGCGACCTGAGCCTCTGATTTTTAATTTGTAAAACAACTGATTGAGCTATGTTCCTGGGGAAATTGTAAAAACAACAGATTATACATATTTACTTGTATAGATTTTGTTTGTGTCTCTTGCATGGTTTGGTGTTTATTAATGTATTCGGTACATTAATATGTTAACATAGAAAATTATATGAATGTTAGGAATAGTTCAGAAAACAATTGAACAATGAAAGGTGAAAAAAAGGTTGAGGGCATGACAAATGGTATCAAAGGAAATTGCAGAGACCAAATATGTATGCAGTCTGAAGTTTTGAACAGGAAATTGTGAATTCATAGTTTGGGGTTTCTAGACTTGGTGGTTCATATCAAGACCAGCAAAGCATTTGTGGATACAAGTGCCATGCATAACTTCATGACTACACATTTAGCGTTGGACTGCAAATTTTTCCATCAGATGTGGATGTCAAAGTAGTGAACTCAAGGGCTAAAGTGGTTGGATTGACACATGAAGTGTCGATCTGAATCAAAGACCCGCAGGGTTTGTTGGACATCACGGTGATGGAGATGAATCACTTTGATGTGATATTGGGGGAGGATTTCTTGAAGGGAAATAGAGTGGTTATTTTTCCCTTCTATGATGAGATTATGCTGATGGGAGGATCACAGACTTGGACTTTGCCTACTCATAAGCAAAGGAATGAATTCAAAATGCATCATGTTTCTGCATTGAGTTTGGAGAAGGCTATCTAGAAGTTAGATGTAGAGACATATGCGATAGTCATCAGAGAAGTTCATAGCGATGATGGAATGGGGACGTTTGTTCCAGTTGAAATATCTAAGGTGTTGGCCAAGTATGCAGATTTGATTCCCGATGAGCTAACAAAGAAGCTTCTGCGAAGACGTGTGGTGGACCATACCATTGAGTTAGAGCCAGGGAAGCAACCTCTGGCCAAAGCTCCTTATTGGTTGTCAAGATCAGATTTGGAGGAATTGAAACAATAGCTAAAGGAGTTAACTGATGCAGGTTTCATAACACCTTCAAGGTCCCCCTATGGAGCTCCAGTATTATTCCAACAAAAGAAAGATATGAATGAGCTATGAATGTGCTATTATTATTGCGCTCTCAACAAGAAAACAATAAAGAATAGGTATCATTTTCCATTAGCTTCTGATTGCTTCAATAGGCTTTCGAAAGCCTGAGTGTTTTCCAAGCTAGATTTGAGGCATGGTTATTATCAAGTGTGGATAGCGGAATGAGATGAGAGGAAGACTACGATTGTGACAAGGTATGGAAGCTTTGAATTCCTTGTTATGCCATTCATTTTATGTAATGCTCCTGCTACATTTTTCACTTTGATGAATGATGTACTACGTCCATACTTGGATTCGTTCGTAGTAGTATACTTGGATGACATCGTGGTGTAGAGTGATAACATGGAGGATCATAAGAAACACTTGGCTTTTTTGTTTGAGGCACTGAATAAGAGTCAGTTGTACTTGAAGAAGTCGAAATGTATGTTTGCCCAGACCAAGATTCCATTCCTTGGACACATTGTGGGTCAAGGGGATATACAGATGCAGCCAAATAGGGTGAAAGTGATAGAGGATTGGGTTGAACCGAAGAATGTCCATGATATGTGGGCATTTTTTGTCATGACCAACTACCAATGGAAGTTTGTATATGGATACTCCAAAGTCAACTCGTCACTCACAGACCTTCTAAAGAAGGACAAGCGATGGAATTGGATGGAGAAATGTCAGATGGCATTTGATGACTTCAAGAAGAGGATAGTTTCAGCATCAATATTGAAGTTACCTAACTTTGAGCAACCATTTGATGTACACACAGATGCTTCATATTTTGAGATAGGAGGAGTTCTTATGCAAGATGGGCATCCGGTGGTGTATAAGAGTCGAAAGTTGCAAGATAGAGAACTGAGGTATCTGGTTCATGAGAAGGAGATGACTGCGATCATCCACTGTTTATAGGTATGGAGGCATTACTTGATTGCAAAGCCTTTTGTTGTCAAGACTAACAATGTTGCAACAAGTTATTTTGCATCACAACCAACGTTGTCAATGAAGAAAGCTCGTTGGCAGGACTTCTTGGCAGAGTTTCACATGACTATTAAGTACAGGCTGGGTAGACTCAATGCAATTGCAAATTCCCTTAGTAGGAAGGGACAATCAACATCATTGGATGGGGAGGAAGACTGGGTAGCACGAAGTCGGGTGTCGAGTACATATGACAAAAGAGATGCAGAATAAGCTCTAGGAGAGCATTGACAGGCGCAAAATATTGTGAAGTAGATAAAGGAGGGGAAGACAAGGAATTTTTTTCTCTGAGATGGACTCTTATTCTTTGGGAATCGACTCTATGTTCCAAAGTCATCTGGGCTTAGGAGACAACTTTTGAAGGAGTGCCACGATTCTCCATGGGATGGCCACCCAGGGCAACATCACTCTTTGGCATTATTGGAGAGAGGATTCTTTTGGGAGAAGATGACGGAGGATGTAGAGGAGTATGTGCACACATGCATTATTTTTCAGTAGGACAAATTGGACACCCAAAGGTAGGGAGGGTTGTTGCAGCCTTTAGCAATTCGAGAAATACCATGGACTAGTGTCTCGATGGACTTCATCACTCAGTTACCACATGTTCAGGGGTACAATGGGATTATGGTCGTGGTTGATCATTTCTCCAAGTATGTTGTCTTCATTCCAACGAAGATATCTTGTGGAGCTGAGAACACTGTGGAGTTGTTCTTCAAAAACATAGTAAAGTATTGGGGAATGCCATTGAGCATTGTGCTGGACCAAGATCCATGATTTACAGGCATATTTTGGACCACATTATTCAAGCTAGTCAGAACAGAGTTATTGATGAGTTTGAGTTACCATCCGCAGACAGATGGGAAGACTAAGTGAATCAATGCATTGTTGGAGGACTACTTGAGACATTATGTGATGGTTAATCAGAAGAATTGGCCTGAACTCTTGGATGTAGTTCAGTTCATCTGCAACATGCATAAGAGTTTTGCAATAGGGTGTAGTCTATTTGAGTTCGTGAATGGAAAGCTACTAGTCACTCCTCACATCGTATTGACGATGAGACCTTGGAGTTGGCATGGTTGCGCTTGCACGAGGCTATAAGGAGGATGAAGAAATGGGAAGATAAGGACAGGCACAATGCACACTTCAGTGTGGGAGATAAGGTTTTTCTAAGGATTACCAGAGATCAATTTTAGCCACCTAAGGGGATTACAAGATCTTTGACAAGGAACTATGAGGGGTCATTTCAGATTAATAAGTGAGTGGGAGAAGTTGCCTACAAGTCAGAAATTCCATGCCACATGGATGCGAAACATCTTGCTTTCCATATCAGTCAGTTGAAGAAGTGTCGACATGATGTATAACATCCAGATAGGGTGGAGCCATTGAGGGGACCAACCATGATTGTTGACAGACCGAACCTTGTTTTGGAGAACATCCTAGATTTTTGAATGACAAGACTTGGGAGTAACATGAGATGAGAATTTCTCATTATATGGAAGGATGCACCAGAGGAGGATAGCTAAGAAACAAAGGACACATTGTGGAGATGGAAGAAGTTTGCAAACTACGATAGGAGCCTACGGAGGATAGTTGGATTTCCGAGGATGATAATGACTTTAAGTGGAGGAGAATGTAAGGCCCACAATTAGTTGTTGCGAGATGGTAAGTCAGGTGCACCAACTGGGTGCATTTAACCAACGAGTTGGTGGTAGTCGGCGTGGGTGCACGATGGGTTAGAGACGAGGTAGGTTGTTCAACCAGCGAGTCGTGCGCACACCTGAATGGTGTGATGAGCTAACTAAATGAGCCAAGGTGTGACCGCACAAGTCATTGAGAAACATGATTAAGTCTTTGGAAGTTGGCGAAGTTATATGGGTGGGTGGTCCCACACATGGGCACCCCACACCATGGACAACGGAGTAAAGTGGTGAAACGACAAAGTGGTGGGTTGGCTTGACTAAAAGTCAAAGCCCCTACCAAGTCAAATCATCATATATAAGGGTGGAGCCATGGTGGAAAAAGACAAGCGAGTCTTCCATTCCGTATCACAACAGAGGTTCTAAGTATTGGGCGAGCCACCCAAGCAAGGGAGTGGAGGATGAGCCCGTTGGTCAAGCGGAGGTAGTATCGCAGTGAGCAAAGACAACGTGATTGGGTAGCAGGTTAGCCATAGGGCAGGGCGAGCCAAGTGAATGAGCTGAAGATTGCCACACCACCTGGTAGTAGGTTATTACGACAGGCTGAACGGAGCAGTGCAGAGTTTGGGTAGGCGAGCTCGTGGGCAGGGCTACCCGAGGTGTGGGCACCCATGGTTAAAGCGTCGAGCTATGGGTGTTGGCATGGGGAGCTCGTACAACAAGTTCATGTGGTGACTGCGGTGAGACATCACGAACTGGAGGCGGGTGTGCCACGGTAGAGTGGCAAGTCGACAAAGGGAGATGATGCGGGCACGAAGAGGCCATTCAAGTGAGGCTGAATGAAGTGTATAGTGAGCTCTTGGGTAGGCCTGCATGGTGTAGTGGCAAGGTCAGTGGACTGGCCAAGCTACACGACAGCCTCTCATTTGTAATTTGTAAAAGCACTGGTTGAGCTATTCTCCCGAGGAAATTGTAAAAACAACAGATTATACATATTTACTTGTATACAGTGTGTTTGTGTTTGTTGCATGGTTTGGTGTTTATTAATGTATTCCACACATTAATAAGTTAACATGGAAAATTATATGAATGTTAGGCATAGTTCGGAAAATAACTTAGCAATGAAAAGGTTTAAGTATTTAGCCGGTGCTGCACATTGGGCAACTCGCGAAAAAAGTGTTGAATGTGTGATAGATCCCGTCTGAAGATGGTGCTAGTTGGTATGTGGAATGGCAAGCTATGCCAGCAATGTTCAAGTTCAAAGATTTAACGATATTTGGAAACTGCTGCACCTTTGTCTCCGTCCCTACATTAAATTGGGAGCCATTTCTTCACGAAAAGTACTTTTCCCCATTTTTAAAATAGCTAAATAGACTAATCATAAATTACTAAAGTAGAACTCTACAAGCATGGAGTAGAATTATGAGCATCGAGTAGAATTGCAATAAATTTAATTGTTTAGGAGATTTAACAGACAATATAATTAAATGTGATGATACCTAACCGATAGGGATTAGTATTTCAATATCTTTCCTTACTGTGTAGTCATTTGCAATGTTAAAAGGCTATTTTTGAAATTCAAATGCATTTTTGCCCAGTAACTGATTTTTGAAACCACAACTTAAAATAGGACTTGACACCTATAGAGTCAAATAACATTAACATCAACCTATCAACAGATTCGAGACCCATCACCTTTGCGTGGCGGATGTGCATATAGAAAATCTTACCTGTTCTATGTTGAGTTTAGCTGACCCGCAATCTGCCTATTCTGATATTTTTGCAGCCCATGGAGCTACACTACCCGAGAATTTGTTTAATTTGAACGAGCCATCGTCTCCTGACTGTAATACGTTCTGTAATGAGAAGATTTCTACATGGCATTTGTTACGTCAGTGGGCCCAGAGAGAATTGGTTTTGAATATATTTGTTCCGATCAAAGCAATACGAGAAACACGAACAGTTTAAAATTCGCGGACAATGATGGGGGAATGGAAGAACCCTACGGTAACAGCCAACACGTGGTTAGACGGTTAACGGTTTTTGTATTGTAAATTATTTTGAATGTCTTTTAAATGAAATACACTAATTTAAGGAGATGGATTTATGAAACATACTAGTTCAAAATACCATAAATATTTCCCACGTATTTTTTCAAAATTAACTAACTGAAATTTTAATAAATAAATATATTTTCTAAACGAAGTCACACTACTCTGTTAGAGTAGAAAATATAGTTAGTTTGCCAACGTTGAATAAATAGAATATATTTACTTGCCGGTTTGGTATATATAGTTTTGTTATACAAATAAAATAGTTAATGTATATATATACCATATTAAAATAAATCATAAAAACCTATTAAATTATAATTTTATTTTAGCAGTAGTCTATAACGCGACTTTTTGAAAGCTTTTCCGGCGGATTTTTCCGGTTAAAATCCGGCAGCAATTCATTGGAATCCCAAGTTTGATAGCTAGTTTCTGCACAATCAATGTCTCCCAGGGGTTTTCTAGGGCGCTGAATCCAAATATGCAGTTAAAAAACCATTTTAACTGCTAAAAATCAAGATTTAACCTCATTTCTTCCGCCGGATTCCGTCACCGGAATCTCCAAAAAGTCGCATTATAGACAACTCCTTTATTTTATGGTTAATTTTATTTAAGGGTATTTCAATTTTAAATTTTATCATCTATATGGTAGTTTATTTTAGTATTTAATAATATGAAATTTGTGGATTATCTAATTCACAACATAACACACGTAGGTTTTATATGGATAATTGATGATTATTATTATTGGGTTAAATTCATCTTAACACCGGATCTATCAAGCGTCGAGAGGGATCAAATCTATGTAGTTGCAAACCTATTTTTAAGTGAAAATTTTGAGGAAAGGTTCGCACCTTGAGATATTTGAGCTCCTTAATAGATCTGGTGTTAAGATAAATCAGATTTGAGCAACTTGATAGATCCAGTGTTAAGATGGATCGGTTTTAATCATGTGTAGTCATACAAAATTTGTTGGACATCTAATTATTTCGATCATTTTAAATATTCTAAATATGTCTAATATTAATTTGATCAATTTAATTTAAAATTTGCTTAGTTACCTCAGTTTGTTGAGATGAGAGAGATGACCGGTTTCAAACGTGTAGTCATACAAAATTTGTTGGACATCTAATTATTTTGATCATTTTAAATATGCTAAGTATGTGTAAGACTAATTTGGTCAATTTAATTTAAAATTTGTTTAGTTACCTTACCTTGTTGAGATGAGAGAGACTCTTAGTAACTTGAATGATGAAATACAAATTTTTAGTGCAAAGTGTCAATGTAAAAATTTTGATAGATAGAAAATGTGAATACTAAGAATATAGTTAATTACAAACAATCTTCATTGCAATCAATCTAAAAAAAATTCTTCTGTTTCTATTTTCACACCTATTAGTTTTTCCATTTTCTCATATTGATCATATGAAAAGAGTAGTTGGAATCATAGACCATTCATACATTTAACTCGAGCTACTGTAGTAACTAACATGCCTTATCTATGTTGCTCTCCAATATTAATAGTAGTTTTCTAGAAATTCAATCATTGTGAGTTATGGAGTGTTAAACCCCAAATAATTTTGAATGGTAGTTATTTTCTATTACACGTTTGAATGCAAAGTAATTAACAATATCGAATGATAGAAAATGAGAATAATAAGAATGCACTCAAATATAAATAGTTTCTAGTTTCAAGAAGCAAACAATTAGGGTAAGCAAACATTTTATTTAGGATGGAAATTCAAGTATTGTATTTATGGTTGAATAATTTTTATGTGGAGAGGGAGTGTATGTTTTGGGAGTGAGAAGGAGAGACAAGGGCACGTAGAGACCCCCTCATTGACTCTCTATCTCTCCCTTATCACTCCCTCTCCACCTTTCTCTCTCTATGTCTTTCTTCCCCTTCAACCTCCATCTCTTTCTCCTCTCTCTTTTTCTTTCCTCTCTCTCCCCTTCTTTCCCACCTCCCTCTGTCTCTCCCTTCGTCATACACACACTACCTCTCCACCCTCCAACTCTATCACTATCTCCCTCCCTCTCTCCTTCTCTCTCTCCTCCTCTACTGCCCCTCCATATCTATGTCTCCCTATCTCTCTCTTCCCCTTCTTTCCCTATCTTTATCATAGACCATTAATATATTTAACTTGAGCTACTATAGTAAACAACATACATTTTCTTCGTTTCTCTCCAATATTAATAGTAGTTTTCGTGAAATTCAATCATTGTGACTTATGGAGTGTTAAACCCCAAATAATTTTCAATGGAAGTTATTTTCTATTATTGCATTTGAATGCAAAGTAATTAACAATGTTGAATGATGGAAAATGGCAATAATAATAATATACCCAATTATAAATAGTTTATTCTTTCAAGAAGCAAACATTTTGGGTAAGAAAACATTTTATTTAGGATGAAAATTCACGTATTGTATTTATGGTTGAATAAATTTTTTGTGCTTACACTAAGAGAGAGTGTGTATGTTTTAGGGGTGATAAGGAGAGACAAAGGGAGATAGGTATATAGGGCTGGGGGGAGGGGCGGGTAAAAATAGAGAGGCAAAGACAGGGAGGGAGTAAGAGATATAGATATCGAGAGAGGAGGAACAAGGGGAGATAGAGATATAGATGGGGGGAGAGGGAGAAGAGAGAGGCAAAGATAGGAAGGGATGAAGAGATATTGATATGGAGAGAGAAATGTTAGGGAGAGAGAAGATGAAGAGAGAGAGAGGGGAAGGTAGGGGAGAGGGAGAGAGAGACAGATAGATATGAAGAGATGGATATATCTATATCTCCCTCTTCCTTTCCCTCTCTGTCACTTCCCCTTCTATCTTTCTCTCTCTCTCTCTCTCTCGCTACCCCCTCCATCTATATATCTAACTCCCATCTATCCCTCTTCCTCTCTCCCTCTCTTTGCCTCTGTCTTCTACCCTCTCCCCACCCCGATCTATATCTCTATCTCCCCTTATCTCTCCTTCTCACCCCCAAAACATATACACTCTCTCTCCATATCTCTCCCTCTCTCTCTCCCTACCTCTCCCTGTCCCTCCCTCTCTCCACCTTCTCTCTCTCTCTCTCTCTCTCCCCTCATTGAGTCTCTATCACTCCCTTGTCACTCCCTCTCTAGCCTTCTCTATCCATGTCCTTCTTCCCCTTTCAACTCCATCTATTCTTGCGCTTCTCTCTCCCCTCTCTTTCAAGTCCTCTCTCTTTTTCCTTCCTCTCTCTCCCCTTTTCTCACACCTCCCTCCGTATCTCCCCCCATCATACACACACACTCTCTCCAACCTCCAACTCTGTTACTATCTCCCTCCCTCTTTCCTTCTCTCACCCCCCTCCATATCTATGTCTCCATGTCTCTCTCTTCCCCTTCTTTCGCTATCTTTATCCTCTCCTTTTCTCTTTCTTCCCTCATCTCCTCTCTCCCTACCTCTCTCCCCCTCCTCTATCTCTTCCTTTCTCTCTCTCACTGTGTCTCTCACCTCTATGTCTCTCTCCCACACTCTATTCCCCCTCCCATCTCACTCTCTTTCTTAAATATGTTTACATTGTATTGCATTTAAGAAAGTATCTAAATTAAAATAAAACACAATTGGTTGTAAAATATTAAACCTGTATTTTGGATCAATCATGTTAAATAAAATACAATAATAATAAAAAATTAAAAGAATCACGCACTATCTTTCCTCTATCATTGTTAATCACTTTGCTTTCTCATCGCTTGGATCCTTGGTTAAGATGCATATATCCTAGTTCTTTATAATATTATTTATATTATATAAATTTCACATATGTATATATAAAAGTATTCCA
>APFE031530089.1:13168-27887 GCA_000404065.3 Pinus taeda | reverse complement strand
TATAACTCAAAAGTAATTATAACATTTTTTCTCTTAGATTTAATAAAAAAATGTTATAAAATTAAATTAAAATAAAATATTTTTATTTTGAAATAAGTTTTTTTTTTTGGCATGTGATATTGATAAGCCATGGTATTGACCCATGATATTGTAACAATTAAAAGCCTAGACCCATAACATATTAATCTAGAGTCGAGATGGCCCATGGTATTGATAAACCATGTTAGTAGCCCAGGGTATTATAATTTTCTTACCTCCTCTCTCTATATCTTTCCCTTGTGGGTATTGGCCCATGGTATTGTAAAAAAACCTACTTACAAGTTAATACTCTGCATGGCAAATATTCATTATTAAAAATCTTGTCATAATGTAAATACTAAGTTTCTATCTGCTTATTAATTAAATTTATAGATGGAACAGATCTATATTAATTGTTAAAAATATATTGATTACATAAAATATAATATTATATGTTACCCAATATTTATAACCACCCCGACCTAATAAATAGTGGCCAAGGGTGGGGAGAAATACTAGTTAAAATGTAATATTACATTCTACTCAATATTTCCCCTCACTCCAACTAATTTTATTCATCACTTTCCATTATATTGAGTTTACCTTCCTACAACTCAAAACCTGAATGCAAAGAAATATAAATTTACCAGATTATTATTATTACATAAACGCCATGAAATTTACCTGGTTATTATTACAGTATAGGCCCATTTAAATCCTATGCTTCCTTTACCTAATTTTCTTTGTTATTCAATGAATAAGATAATTGATCTCTTTTTAAATTGTGTATATATCATTTTGAAAATTGAGTTATGGAATGCTCCACTTCCCTTACCTAATTTTCTTTGTTAGTCAATGATTAATTTCATCTATCTCTTTTTAATATGCCTTCCTTTGTTATTCCATGAATAATTTGATCGATTTATTTTTAATATGGCCAATTGA
The DNA here is from genome assembly GCA_000404065.3 of Pinus taeda. Lineage (NCBI taxonomy): Eukaryota > Viridiplantae > Streptophyta > Pinopsida > Pinales > Pinaceae > Pinus > Pinus taeda. The sequence continues at coordinate 26,924 of APFE031530089.1, read as the reverse complement.
GTCTTCCACTTCCTTTACCTAATTTTCTTTGTTATTCGATGGATTAACTAATTGATCTCTTTTTAAATTGTATATATATAGTTTTCAAAATTGAGTTATTGAATCCTTAGATTTTGTAATGCCCCGGGATAAAAATGTAAATATAAACTGAACCTAATGTTATTATTTATTTAAAAAAATTTATAATTTGTTTTCATTCAGAAAATTAAGGAAGTGTTTCCTCAGAGGGAGGAAATTCTTAAGGAGGAAGTTGTCATCTTTAGGTGGAGGAAATTCTCAAGGAGGAAGTTGTCATCTTTAGGTGGAAAGACAGTTGCTGTGAAAGCAACCCTAACTACCTCCCCTAACTGGAAACGTTTCCAGAGAAAAGGAGGGGAGGGGAGGAAAATCTGCATTGTAGTGACAGGCAGAGGAAAAGAGGAAAAGAATCCAAATAAGGAAAGAGAAAGTGGCTAAGTCTGGTGATGACCTGATAGCCCTGCTGACTATACGAGCACTTGCAGAGGACTGCGGTCTAGCACGAAGCAAGGGGGGAGATTCTCGTCCTGAAGGACGAATCTCAAGGTCAGGTGGATTGAAAGACAACAGACCCTGATTCGGGTGACTGTCAGTGATAAATTTTCAATCGGAGGACACCAAGTACATAAGAAACCTTTGTCTTGGGACTATTTAGTAGATGTATAATGTTATTTCCTTTTCTCTGTTTCCTTTTACATTGTGAAAAGGGAGCGGAAGAGAATACTCTTACAGGTAATCAGGACAGAAAGTTGGGTGAAGGTACAATTGTCCCCAAGAAAACTTGACTGTTGCTAGTGTTTAGTAGCTTGTGAAGAGGTTTGAATCTTATTTCTGTCTTTTAAAAAAAAAAAATCTTTGGAAGCCAATGTGTGAGTGGACTGCTGGGGAAATATTCTCAAAACGTTATAGTATTTAAAAAAAACCTCACAGGTTCATCATAGAAATTTAGAATCTTCAAAAAATTGTTACTATAGCAAAATGAAATACGTTTCATTAACCACAGAAGGACCCCAAGGTTTTTTCTTTATTCTCCTCACATGATTATCACAAAGAAACACAGATTAGTATAACATTTCAAATTAGAAACTCCTGAAGCATTCATGGAATGTAGAATAAACATCTAACTTTACAGAAAACTCTACGTAGCATAGTCACAACCGCAAAGGTATGCAGACTCCATGGCCAAAGTTTAGCTGCTCTTGCTAGCATACAGATAAGATTTATAAGACAACAAAGTGAACACCCAAGTATGCATGCAAGACGATAACTGGGTAATCCCGCAAAACTCGGCCCATACGGGAATGAGTACAACAGGGAGAATATATAAAAGCATAACCCAGACTAAAGACAAACTCTGGTGATAATCCTATAGGTGATATGAACAAAAATCTCGTAGTATGAGGAGCGAGACATATTATCACTGTCAAACAAAAACATAAACCTATGAAGCATAAACCATTTATCCTCATGTAGTGAGTTTAAGCCATTGCAATCGTATAATATGAAATGTCGTGCGCAAATGAAAGACATTATGAAACAAAAATCCCGTCGGCAAACTAAGGGATGTTTAGAATCACATTATACATATAAACAGTTATTAAATGCTTTGTCTTAGCCTTTAAAATATCATAAATTATCAACTTAGGAACCTTGACGAGGGTTCATACTTTAAGAATATCAAGGATTACAATGAGGCGCTGCAAGGAAAGCGCTCAACCCTTGTCCACAGAACTCAGGTCGTAAGGACCCAAACCAACAGTTCAAAAACTGATACAAATATAGACATAATATGCATGAACTGAAGCATACAATTAAACATAAAGTACACGGTTAGTCCTTAAAACATAATGTGCATGGCTAATCCTAAGAATTGTAGGAAGCCATAAAATATTCACCAAGGGAATTAACTTGAACAACATTGTTTAACAGTGAAACACACCACAAATGTGCAAGAGAGTTCAACGCTCATAAAAATATAGTTAATCGTTCAAAATCATTTATGAGGGATGGATTTCCCAACCATACTGGAGCTGGGCAAGCCTGTCAGGCCCGAAATCAGCCAAACCTCTGTGCAATAGGCAAATAAAGTATCCGTAAGGGCTGGGCCAAAAGGCCATCACAATTCCAAAAAAATAGAAACCCTTCATTCCACACGGTGAAGCCCTTCACTATTGGCAGTAGGACGAATAAGCAACAAATAAAAATTGTGGAGAAACCATGGATACATACCGGTCAAGCCGAGCTCTGCACAGAGGAGACCCTAAAGCTGGGCAACTACTCCTACGCCCTTGCATAACTTGCTGGAGTAAAAACCATATTTCTCATCCATAGCAAATAGAGACAGGCCGAAGCATGTTAGGAATTTGAACGAGCAGAAATCAAAGAAAGGAAAACGTCTAGACAACATCATAGTGAAGTATATACATTAAGGCAACCACCGTTTAGGAAGGAACAAGTCTAAGCCGATCTGGAGCTAGCAAAGCTTCAGGGCCATACCCATTCACCATCCAAACGAAGTTCTGTGTGTGTGTTCGACACGAGAAGAGAGAAGGAAGCTGCAGTAAGGCAGCGAACAATGTTTTTGGAAAACAACCATGGCAAAACTAACTAAGATGTGTATTGAGCTACCCTGAATGGACTACCATGGTTCGGCATTGTCGATCTGGGGAAGAACCAGAGGGCGCAGAGGTAAAGGTTCCAATGACCACCCCCTCATCACGTGACCAAGCCGGCGGAAGTTAATACCCAGGCTAGGTGTTAGGAGCAACGATAACTGCATTAAATCCGACAGATACTCTCAATCCTCTATGGGATATTTCCCAATATACACATAAATGACAAAAGACTTTATCCATATCCAATTCTATTTTGGAGTCTGCGTGCAATTAGTAATAACGTTGAAATGGCTGTGTCCGCATGCATGCATGGTTGGATAGAATAGTATGTATTTTAACAAAAAAAAATTAATTACATACAGTTTAATTCGAGGGGTCATTACAAGTGGTATCAGAGCCAATTTCCAAAAAATTGTGGCCTCTGGGAATTGGAGTTGATATATAGATTTAATATTATTTGTTTCCATCTCTATTGAGCAATTAAAAAAAAAAATTGATGCGTGACTATTCCCTTGTTATTTTGTGTTTAAATACAGGAGAGAAATTGACAATATGAGGAGAGCAGGTAGTGCGTCACACAGATTTGTGGAAGGACAGGGACCTGTGGAGAATAACCCTGAATTATGGGTATAGCTTGGAGAGGAGGCTCACAATACAAACATTGCAATTTTGGAGACAGTGCAAAAGTTGAAAAATGAAATCGCTTGATTAAGAGAGGATAATGCAAGGTTAACAATGGAACATGAGAGAATTATAAAGTGCCTATCTGACAAGCAAAATTAGTAGCCACTGAATCCCAGTGCCAAGTAGCAAAGGACTTCAGGGGAATAGAATCAAATTATTGAACCCGAAGAGTCAGAAGGAAGGGAGGAGGAGAGCTCTGATAATGCCTCCGAACAACAAACATCAAAAAGACAACGGAGAGAGTTGTAAGGGGAATTCCACAAGATCAAACCACCATATTTTGACGGAGAACAGGAGGAGGCAGCTAAGGCATGGTTGATCAATATGAACAAATATTTCTAGTTTTATGAATATGATCATAATCTTAAGGCAAGTTTGGCCATTTTCCAATTGCAAGGGAAAGCCACCCTGTGGTGGGAGGAGGTTAAGATGGTAAAAGGAGTGAGTGAACAGACTATCACGTGGGAAAAATTTCAAAAATATTTTAAAGAAAGGTATTTGACTGAACGCTTTTATGACGAAAAAGCAAGAGAATTCCATGATCTGCAATTGGGACAGCAAACTATGGACAAGTTCATCACTTGTTTTATTTCATTACTACGTTATGTGCCTTATATTCGGGAAGAAAAGGCTAAAGTACAAAGGTTTGTCAGTAGTTTACCCTTGAGTATGAGAGAAAGGATTGAATTTGACAACTCAAAAGACAATGGATGAGGCCATACGTAAAGCCTGAATTTGCTACCAGCAAAGCAAACAGAAGAGAGAAATCCTGGGTAAGAGATGGGTCGATAAGAAAAGCAGCAAGCTGGCTGGAAGTGCTAAAGGTAACTGCGGAAGTGGTACTAAAGGATTCGCCAAGGGACAAAATAGCAGAAGCATACAGAAAAACTCACTCTAATTAAAGCCCCCCATTGAGTCCAAAACCAATGAACAACCCTAGAAAATAGACAGCGAAGGGGCAGCAAGGCCTCCAGTGCAATGTTGGGGCTGTGGTGGACCCCATTACGTTAAAAAATGCCCTCAACGAAAAGGAACTGAACAAGTTTCCCAAGTCTATGAAACTTCTATGGTTGGTGATGTATGATGGAGTCTACCAAAGATTAATGCTGCTCTAGAGGATTGTCAAGCAGAGTACCAGCCGACCATGGTGGAATTTGAAGGTAAACTCGTAGACCTTGTGGTCATTATTTTAATTGACCCTGGTGCAACATTAAGTTATATTAGTCCTAGAATTGTGGAGCATTTTAAGTTGCAACCTGTTAAGTTTAAGGACCCTTGGTTAGTTCAGTTGGCAACAGGGGAAAAAGGCGGGTAAATGCTAAGATAAAAAATTGTCCTTTAAAAATAGCAGGACAGTTAGTTACATCAGATTTAAATGTGCTTCCCCTTGGTTCATAGGATATATTAATTGGTATGGGCTGGTTAGAAAAACACTTGTCCATAATTAATTGTAAAACCAAGACTATCAGTTATAAGGATGAGCTTGGAATAAAGCAACAAATGTAGGGAATCAAGCGGCCAATGCAAATTCGGCCCATAACCACCTCACAGTTAGAAAAATGCGTTAGAAAAGGATGTCACATTTATGTTGTCCAAGTGGGCTATGCCAACTCGAAAGATAAAACAACCACAATGGAAAATATTCTTGTAATACAGGAATTTGGTGATGTGTTTCTGGAGGAGATTCCCGGACTACCGCCTAAAAGAGATATAGATTTTACCATTGAGTTAGTGCCAGGAGCAACCCCAATATCCTGGGCACCCTACAAAATGAGCATACTAGAATTGACAGAATTAAAAATGCAATTATAGGAGCTGTTGCAAAAACACTATATCCGCCCCAGCATGTCACCCTGGGGAGCCCCGGTGTTGTTCGTTAAGAAGAAAGACGGGACGCTTCACATTTGTATAGATTATCGTCAACTAAATAAATTGACAATCTAAAACAAATATCCTCTGCCCCGTATTGATGAACTATTTGATCAGGTAAAGGGAGCAACAATTTTCTTAAAGATTGACTTACGATCATGGTATCATCAAGTAAGGATTAAAGAGGAGGATTGACCAATGCCCTTGCAACTTTTATGTGTCTAATAAACATTGTATCTCACCGATATTTGGATAAGTTCGTGCTTATTTTCATTGACGATATATTGATTTATTCTTGGATTGTGGAGGAGCACCAGGAGCACCTCAGTTTAGTATTGCAAACCCTCCAAGAAAATCAACTATATGCTAATTTCAACAAATGTGAATTTTACAAAGAACAAATACAATATTTGGGACATATAATTACTAAGGAAGGAATCACATTGGATCCCAAAAAGAAATGTCCGGTACCTAAAGATGTGGTAGACATCCGATCTTTCATGGGGTTAGTAGGCTATTACAGAAGGTTTGCAGAGGGATTCTCGAGGGTAGCTTATCCCATTACTTCCTTATAGAAAAAGGGAAGGGCCTTCAGGTGGACCCCTAAATGTCAAAAAAGTTTCGAGCAACTTAAATACCTTCTCACCATAGCACCCATTTTAAGCATAGTTGATCCCAACAAAGATTATGTGTTGTGCACAGACGCAAGTAAAGAAGGAGTGGGAGGTTTGTTGATGCAGGAAGGGAAGGTAATAGCTTACGAATCAAGGAAATTAAAAGAACATGAGCAGAAATATTCTTCTTACGATCTAGAATTGGCAGCGATGATTCATGCCTTGAAAATGTGGTGACACTACCTTATGGGGTGAAAATTTTTGTTATTAATAGATCACCACAGTCTGACCAATTATTTTAGCCAGCCCACTCTAAATGCAAGGCAAGCACGGTGGGTGGATTTCCTAAGTGGTTTTGATTTTGAGATCAAACATTTAAAAGGGAAGGAGAATCAAGTGGCAGACTCGTTGATTCAGAATTTGCAATGCCTATACGAAATCTCTTACAGTGAAGGGAAAGGCCCCTTCGAGGAAATGATTAAAGAGGCAGCCAAACAAGATGTTATTTATCAACAAATAAAACAGCAAGTGCAGCAACCAACCAGCAAAGGAAAACAACTAGATTATGCTTTGGATGCTGCCAGAATGTTGTATTATAAAGAGAGGCTATATGTGCCCAATCATAACAACATTAAAAATTTGATATTGGATGTGTATCATAACAGTTATTACGCTGGACACACAGGGTATCAGAAAATGATCATTGCACTTCGAAAAGAATATTATTGGTTGGGAATGAAGAAGGATGTGGTTGGTTATTTGGCACGATGTCTAGAATGTCAGCAAATTAAAGCGGAACACCAACATCCTGTGGGTTTATTACAACCGCTGCCCATACCGGAATGGAAATGGGAAACCATCTCTAGGGACTTCATAACAGGGTTGCCTAAGTCAAAGAAAAATAACGACTCCATCATGGTGGTGGTGGACAAGCTAAGCAAGTCAACGCATTTTATACCAGTGCAATCTACCTATAGAGTTGTGCAGATCGCCCATGTGTTCATGCAAAATATATTTAAGCTGCATGGGTTACCAAAGACAATAATTTCAGACTGTGATGTAAAATTTACATTAGTCTTTTGGAAAGCATTGTTTGAAGAGTTGGGAACTCAGCTGAACTTTAGCATGGCTTATCACCCTCAAACTGACAGGCAAACAAAATGAGTGAACCAGGTGGTGGAAGATATGTTAAGAGCATATGTGATGTAGCAACCAACCAAGTGGGAGGAATATCTACACTTGGTTGAGTTTGCATACAATAATGGCTACCACACATCATTGTTAATGAGCCCTTTTGAAGTATTGTATGGGCGGAAGTGCCGCACCCCCTCGAGCTGGAGTGGACCGAAAGACAGATTGATGTTAGGGCTTGAAATGCTCAAGGAAATGGAGGAACTAGTTAAAAGGGTACGATCTAATCTGAAGGCAGCTCAGGATAGGCAAAAGAACTTCATTGACCATAAAAGAAGGTTAAAGGAGTATCAGGTTGGTGATAATGTGTATGTGAAAATTTGAGCAAAAAATACCACATTACAATGGAGCGGGTGTGTTAAGTTGGCACCTCGATATTGTGGACCATTTCAGATCTTAGCGAGAATTGGTTCGGTGGCTTACCAACTCACTCTGCGAAGTCACATACGAGTCCACAATGTCTTTCATGTCTCCGTGTTAAAAAAAATTTGTTTATGATCCTAAACATGTGATTTAAGTGGCAGGATATTGAGGTAATAATTATCTCTCATGGATCAGTCTAAATGTTTTCGTTCAAAGGAAAACTGACTTTGGATGTTGCATGTTGCAGGTAGAACCGAAAGGAGAAATCCAGGTCGAACCATTGAGCATCCTCGACTGGAGAGAAGTAACGCTACAAAAGCGGGATATTACCCAAGTTAAAGTGCAGTGGCAACACTTTGGGCTTGATGAGGCCACTTGGGAAGATGAAGAACTTATGAAAAGCACTTATGCAGGGCTGTTCATAGTTGAAGGACATCGGGACAATGTCCAATCTTAGGGGGGGAAGATGTAATGCCCCGGGATAAAAATGTAAATATTTAATTTACTGTGGTAAATATAAATTGAACCTATTGTTATTATTTATTTAAAAAGAAATTATAATTTTTTTTCATTTAGAAAATTAAGGAAGTGTTTCCTTAGAGGGAGGAAATTCTCAAGTAGGAAGTTGTCCTCTTGAGGTGGAAAGACAGTTGCTGTGAAATCAACCCTAACTACCTCCCCTAACTGGAAACGTTTCCAGAGAAAAGGAGGGGAGGGGAGGAAAATCTGCGTTGTAGTGACAGGCAGGGGAAAAGAGGAAAAGAATCCAAATAAGGAAAGAGAAAGTGGCTAAGTCTGGTGATGAGCAGATACCCTGCTCATTGTATGAGAGGACTGCAGTCTAGCAAGAAGCAAGGGGGGAGATTTTGGTCCTGAAGGATGAATCTCAAGGTCGAGTGGATTGAAAGACAGCAGACCCTAATTTGGGTGACTATCAGGAACTACTTTTCAGTTGGAGGACACCAAGTACGTAAGAAACCTTTGTCTTGGGGCTATTTAGAAGATGTATAATGTTATTCTCTCTTCTCTGTTTCCTTTTATATTGTGAAAAGGGAGCGGAAGAGAATACTCTTACAGGGAATCGGGACGGAAAGCTCGGTGAAGGTACGGTTGTCCCCAAGAAACCTTGACTGTTGCTAGTGTTTAGTAGCTTATGAAGAGGTTTGAATTTTAATTCTATCTTTAAAAAAAAAAATCTTTGGAAGCCAATGTGTGCGTGGACTGCTGGGGAAATCTTCTCAAAAAGTTATAGTATTTGAAAAAAAAAACTCATAGGCTCATCATAGAAATTTAGAATCTTCAAAAAATTGTTACTATAGCAAAACGAAATACATTTCATTAACCACAAAAGGACCCCAGGATTCTTTCTTTATCCTCCTCACATGCTTATCACAAAGAAACGTAGAACAATATAACATTTCAAATTAAAAACTCCTAAAGCATTCGTGGAATGTAAATAAACATCTAACTTTACAGAAAACTTTGCGTAGCATAGTCGCAACCATGAAGGTATGCGGACACCATGGCTAGAATTTAGCTACTCTTGCTAGCATAAAGATAAGATTCATAAGACAGCAAAGTGAACACCCAAGTATGCATGCAGGATGACAGCCAGGTAATCCCACAAAGCTAGGCCCATACGGGAACGAGTACAACAGGGAGAATATATAAAAGCATAACCCAGACTAAAGACAAACTCAGGTGATAATCTTGTAGGTGATATGAACAAAAATCTCATAGTATGAGACAGACATATTATCACTGTCAAACAAAAACATAAACCTATGAAACGTAAACCATTTATCCTCATGTAGTGAGTTTAAGCCATTGCAATCGTATAATATGAAATGTCGTGCGCAAATGAAAGACATTATGAAAAAAAAATCCCGTTGGCAAATTGAGGGATGTTTAGAATCACATTATACATATAAACAGTTATTAAATGCTCTATCACAGCCTTGAAAATATCATAAATTAACAGCTCAGGAACCTTGACGAGGGTTCATACATTAAGAATATCAAGGACTACAGTGAGGCGCTATAAGGAAAGCGCTCAACCCTTGGAAAGGACCCAAACAAACAATTCAAAAACTGATACAAATATAGACATAATATGCATGAACTGAAGCATACAATTAAACATTAAGTACCCGGCTAGTCCTTAAAACATAATGTGCATGGCTAGTCAAGAGAACTGTAGGAAGCCATAAAATATGCACCAAGGGAATTAACCTGAACAACACTGTTTAACAGTGAAACACACCACAAATGTGAAAGAGAGATCGAGGCTCACAAAAATATAGTTAACCGTTCAAAACCCTTTATGAGGGATGGATTTCCCAACCATACTAGAGTTGAGCAAGCGTGCCAGGCCCAAAATCAGCCAAACCTCTATGCAATAGGCAAATAAAGCATTCGTAAGGGCTGGGATAGAAGGCCATCACAATTCCAAAAAAGTAGAAACCCTTCATTCCACACAGTGAAGCCCTTCATTACTAGCAATAGGACGAATAAGCAACAAATAAAAATTGTGGAGAAACCATGGATACATACCAGTCAAGCCAAGCTCTCCACGGAGGAGCCCCGAAAGCTGGGCAGCTACTGTTGTGCCCTCGCATAACTTGTTGGAGTAAAAACCATATCTCTCATCCATAGCAAATAGAGACAGGCCGAAGCATGTTAGGAATTTGGACGAGCAGAAATCGAAGAAAGGAAAATGTCTAGACAACAACATAGTGAAGTATTTACGTTAAGGTAGCCATCGTTTAGCAAAGAACAGGTCCAAGCCAATCTGGAGCTGGCAAAGATTCAGGGCCATAGCCATTCACCATCCAGACGAAGTTTTGTGTGTGTGTTGGGTACCAGAAGAGAGAAGGAAGCTGCAGCAAGGCCACGAACAATGCTTTTGGAAAATAACCATGGCACGACTAACTGAGATGTGTATCGAGCAATTCTCGCCCTCGGATGGACTACCATGGCTCCGCACCGTCGATCTGGGGAAGAACCTGAGGGCGCAGACGTAGAGGTTCCAATGACCACCCCCTCATCACGTGACCAAGCCGGCAGAAGTTAATACCCAGGCCAAGTGTAAGGAGCAATGATAACTGCATTAAATCCGACAGGTACTCTCTGTCCTCTATAGGATATTTCCCAATATACACATAGATGACAAAATACTTTATCCATAACCAATTATATTTTGGAGTCTGCGTGCAATTAGTAATAACGTTGAAATGGTTGTGTTCGCATGCGTGCATGGTTGGATAGAATAGTATGTATTTGAACAAAAAAAAATTAATTACACATAGTTTAATTCGTGGGGTCATTACAACTTCCTTTAACTAATTTTATTTGTTATTCAATGAATAAGCTAATAGATCTCTTTTTAAATTGTATATATATCATTTTCAAAATTGAGTTTTTTAATAATCGCTGACATAATTTTCTATTTAATTAATATTTTTAAAGTAACATTACACATATGTTCATCATATTAGTGACACATTTACTTTTTATATTTTGTAGTGTAACATTACATATTTTTAAATATTTTTTAATGTAACATTAGGTGACAACATCTCTCTCATATACTGGGCTATAGAGCACCTCTCAGCACAATTATCATTATTATTATTATAAAATAAACTAATTTATAAAGTAAATATAAAAACCTACAATAATAAGTAATAAGAAAACTAGAGTAAATTTACAATAAATAAAAAGAATTTAATTTCATAAAATTGAAACTTAATGGAAATTGAAGTGATATTTGTAGACATGACAATTTTTAAATTAAATTGAAAAGTAAAAAGGACATAACCAAATATTTTTTGTAACTTAAATCCTCACATAATGACTTAAGTAATATTGTTCATAGTAAAATTATTTAAAAGTAACTAATTAAAATTATGTTAGAACATGCTTGGAAAATGTTACAGACACGTGTTATTTTTAACAATGGTGAATTGGTAGCACTATGGACTAACTTGGGTGAGGCCTTAGATGTAATCATTGTGCTACCACTATAACACCAATAATATATCTAATAGCTCGTAAGATAGATATGCAAAAAAGTTTATGACTTATCAAGAGACATCACATGGATGGGGATGCCTACTCTTCCAACCTTCTCACAAGAGACCCAAGATTATTTGTCTCACAATAAGACTACATTTATTTGGTGATGGATTCAAATTGTAGTATATCTCTTTCTACCATGTTGAATTATATGCCCCAAATTGTTGGCATAATAAAGTGTTGTGTATGTTTGGTGATGGAGTGAAAATGTGGTATATCTCTTTCTAACATGGTTTGCCTTGTCTCAGTTTGTACCTACTATAGTACCTCACATGGGCATGTGAGTCTCTAGTGTGCATTGTTTTCCCTAGAGGCCTTTGTTCAGTGGTCACTTAAATCCCTTGGTTTTGATAGAATCTTTTTTTTGCTTTTCTATTTTTGTATATTGGCTTTTGTCTTTTTTCATTCTGAATGAAAGTTGTGGGAGACCTGGGTACAACTAGGGTGGCTAATTAGAAATTTAAAAGCCCCACGGTGGTGTGTGATTTGTCATATGTTGGTTTCCTATCTATTGAAGAGTGTCATGGCAAAGGTTGATGGTAGGCACTATACTTCTTCCTGTGGTTACAGTTGGAAGTAATACACACAGTTGGAGATCCTGTAGGAGATTTCATGAGTGGTAGTTTTTTTAGTGGTGGGCTGAACACACAAAGCAAGGGTGGGAGGTTGTTGTTTATCTGCCTTTCAAGGAGTAGACTTTCTGTTGTTGGGGAACGTCTTGACAGTGGGTCTTTGGAGTGAGGCTAGTTGTTTCAGTGGATGAGGGTGGTGCATAATGTGAACCAAATGAATGAAGGGGAGAAGTTAGTGCAACAAAAAATTCTTTCCCCTAGGTATGTTGACCTGTATGTGCCCTTCAATTCACTTGAATCTCAAATTGATCAAGTGATTGCATGAGTAGAAGAATTGGCCAAATATCGACACAATGATTGCAATAAGGTCATTTATTTTTGAATGATATCCATAATAACTAGTGGCATATGATAGATCAATTAGACTCTGTTTGTAGAGGTCAAATGTGACTCTAGGAGAGGTTGGATAAATCTGAATGGAGAATGGCACACATGGAGGCACACGTACATCAAGCATTTTTCCAACGTAGGGTTGGAATCTTTAAAGAGCCATCTCCGAGTAACATGGATACTTAATGATGATTGTGGGATGTATTTTAGTGTCGAGACAATTTTGGTCCACTTGGAAATAGGTCTTTGGTCTTCTAGTTTTCTTTTGCTGGTGTTTGTGTCTTTTTGCCTTTACAAATTGCCTAACAAATCTAGTAGGATTGAGGCCATTCAGGTTTTCAATTTCCACTCATCACAATGTGAATTTTACTTGAATTAATAAAAATTATTGACTTACAAAAAAAGGAAAAATTAAAAAAAAATAATAATAACTATTTTCTCAAAAATTTTCAAGAAAAATAAATTAAAAATTAAAAAAAAAAAGTTATATTTTTCTCAAAATTTTCAAGAAAAATTAAATTCATAGAAAATTATAGGTAAGAAAAAAATCATAAAAAGAAAAATGTAGAAAGGAAGCAAACAAATAAGATTCCATGAAATCAATTTTAAAGAAAAAAGAGAAATAAAGAGATATGAATAAAATTATTTTAGAAAAAAATTCAAAATGAACACAAATAAACTTCAAGATGAACACAAGATGGCTATTTCCACAACCACGTGATCCACTGGCCACCACAGCAACAACATTAGTATATTCCCAGATCCCTACATTAGTATATTCCCAGATCCCTAGCTGCAGCCTTTTGCACACCTCCATTTACATATGCAACTCACACCCACAACCACGGGCTATGTGCTTGTGGGAAAGGCTAGGGAGGGGAGGCTCATTAAGAACCACGTCAATGGTTGTTGTTTCTGTGATGACCAATAGCCTTTATGGTTATGGGAGTGACTGTGAAGGCTGAGGTTTAATCCTTTCCCTCTCCTTCTCCCTCTCCAGCTATCTCCACAACCACGTGATTAACTGGCCATCACAGCAACAACAGGGTGAGGTTTAGGGGTGCACAACCACGCGATTCACTGGCCATCACAGCAACAACAGGGTGACGTTTAGGGGTGCAAGATTGGGATGCATGCGTATAAGTGGGGAATGGATGGTGCTTAATAATTCCCTCACTTTATGAAGTGGAGGAATGGATGATGCTCAATAATTCCTTCTCTTTATTAAGTTTGCAAGTTTTATTTGTTTTATTCTTTTGTTTTCCAATTTTTATTTTAAAGATATTTTTAATGTTTTTTTTTTTAATTTTGTTGTGAATATTGATACAATTAATTATATTTTTGAAAGAATATTTTGAATAAT
>APFE031530089.1:0-12247 GCA_000404065.3 Pinus taeda | reverse complement strand
TAAAGTATTTTAGATATTTTTTTCTTCCAAATTTTGCAGATGTGTTTAATGGTTTTATATATGTTTTTTTATTTTTTGGTTTGTTAGTTTTTTTGGAATTTTTTGGTTTGTAATTGTCATCCTTTTTATTTTCTTTCTTTAATAAATTTGTAAGGAATTTTTTTCCTTACCATAATAATTTTCTTTTTTGTTTTTTATTTGGTTTATTTTTATGATCATAGATTTGTGTATTTGGATATTTTGAAATAGTTTTGTAGAATTTTAATTTAATTATCAATAATTATTATTAGATAGATGGTGGGATTTGAGCGTTTATGAAATATTTTAAAATACTATTAATACTATTGACAAATAGAAGTTTGATATTTATCTCCAAAGTACTTATATTATTTTTTTGATTTTAATTAAATTTGTTAATTAGAAAAATGTGATATGAACAAGTGTCATATGAAACAAATTTCTCTTTTTTATGGGCATGTGGTATTGATATGTCATAGTATTGACCCATCGTAATGTAACAAGGCCTATTTATAGATACAGAATATGCATGGTAAAATGAGGTTAAATTTTCATAGGTAAGAATTTTGTTACATGTTTTTCTAAATGTATATATGTTTAACTTATATATTTATTATTTTTATAATTGATAATAAAATAACTATAAGTTGTGTCTATTTTGAAAAGGATTTCCAAAACTTTGATTTAACTATAAAAAATTATTAAGTGAACAGTAGAGATTTAACCTCCACCAAATATTCTACAATATTTTTAATAATATCCAAAAATCAAAAGTTGATCATTTAATTTATGCACTGTGCTAGTCAATAGAATTTTAAAAAATATTAATTATTTCATTAATTATTTTTCATCCCATGATTAAGATATTTTTTTAATTATTTGTAACACCCTCTAGCCTAATTAATTTCATAACTAATGTTGTTTTAATTTAATTATTATTGTGAATGAAACAATGTTACAAGAAAGAAGGACTTGATAACAATGGTTGTTAATTATTAGTCCCTGCCTGGGACTATTAGCGATCGATCGCTGACAATCAATTAATCACCAAAAATCTTTATGTTTCCCAAATTTTATCCAAAGTTTTCGAACATCAATTCAGCGTGCTATACAATTTATCGAAAGTTTTCTTTTTTACCTCTTATTGGAAACTTCACGCGGATCGAGGGAAAATACACCTACAAAGCTTTACTTATCCAAAGTTTGGTAAATAAGTTTTTAACAAGCTTTTTTATGCAAAGTTTTATGCAAGAAATACAAAGTTTGGTAAATGAGTTTTTAACAAGCTTTTTTATGCAAAGTTTTATGCGAGAAATATATGACCTTAACTAAATAAAGGTGGCGTTGCTACCCTGCCCATTGATCGAGCGTTGGATGCATGCAATGCACGTGTCGACACCCCTAGGTAATGAACAAACGTCTGTATTTGTGTTAAGATATCCCCAATGTCTGTATTTTCCGGAGAGAGAGCCCACGGTTCTTCTAGTTTCTCTTCAATGAAGAATATCAATTTTCACGTCTATATTTGTGTTAAGTTCCTCATTTCGCATGCCACTGATCTTAGACGCTAACACAATTCTCTGCAAGTTCTGGCCACAATGTGAAGGTATCTCCCAACTCGCATGCGCAGCGACCATCTTTTTCAAACACAAAAAAAACACTTATATTCTGTTACATCTGAGCCATGTCTCTTCGTTTTAGATTTTTTCTATATAAACCCCACAACTACTCGGATTCAAAGCATCCGCGGACTTTCTTGATCATCGGTTCAGTGCTTTGGGATTCCGCAACCATCATTTATTTGCTTTTTACTGTGGGAAACTGCAAGTCAGTCGCGACGGGGCTCCCGGTGTGGATGTTGCGGTTCAGAATGGACGTCATACGCTTGAAGCAGCGGCTTATCCAGCTCACAAATTCCCTTTTCCAAGAGGTAGTGATCACTTTTTTATTTAATTTTTGTTTGTAAGGGTTTTGGTTTTTTCTATTCAATTTGTGGGTCAAATTTTATTGTAATTGAGCTCAGCAGATTCAGTACATATGATTATGTTGAGAATTCTGTAAATGGGTAGTTGAATTATCGAACTTGAGTTACAGGGATTTCTGGATGAGCAATTCACACAGTTGCAGCAGTTGCAAGACGAGAACGACCCGAAATTTGTAACCGAAGTTATTTTGTTGTTCTTTGAAGATTCTGAGAAGCAACTCCATAACTTGGCAAACGAACTGTGTGTTTGTTAATTGTGCACTATATTTCATTGTTTTTTTATGTTTCTGAAAATTTTCTGTTCATGCAAAACTATTTTAAATATTTTTAGCATGTAAATTTTCACAATTTAATTCTAGAGAATTTACCAATAAAAGCAATTGTCCTTATTAATTTGAATTCTATTAATGTCTTGCAGCGATAATGAGGCAATTGATTACAAGAGAATCGATGCCTATGTGCACCAGTTCAAGGGAAGCAGTTCGAGGTATAAATGTATTGATGATTATATGTCAGAGATAATTCCTCCAAGTTACACTTACTCAGTTTTAATCTAGTTTAAATGCAATCTAAATTTAAGATGTATCAGTCATACTAGGGTTTTAATTTAGTTTACATGCAATCTAAATCTAAATTTAAATGCATCAGTCTTACTAGAGTTTTGATTTAGAAAGTGTTGATTATTTAGTTGATATAGCATATTTAGGGTTTGTAATAATCCCACCATAGTCCCACCGCTATTTAACAACAACTCATATCTAAGTGTGTTATTCCATCTATCATTATTCTATAATTATATATTACAATGATTGAACAATGTAAGAAACGTACACATCGTAGAGCTGAAGTGGTTTGACATTTTGCACATCGACAGCGTAGGGGCACAGAGAGTTAAAAATGTATGCATAGGGTTTCGTGCACTTTGTAATGACAATAACCGGGAAGGGTAAGTGACACAGCTCTGGAAACAACTATATGCATCATCGTTGTATTTTTTGTTTTTTGATGTTCTGCTGAGCAATTTCAGCGAAATCGATTTGGTGCAGGTGCCTTCAATGTCTACAGCAACTCATGGAAGAATATTATCTCTTCAAGAATAAACTGCAGCATCTGTTTCACGTATTCCGGAATCAGAGCCCGCGGTTGTGGGGAGCTACTTTCAGTTGAACATGCATTTTTTGAATTCATTTTAGATAAGGTAGGATTTGGTTTTATCCATATCGTTGACGGCATTCCCATTGTGCTATATTTAATTGAGTTCTTCCATATCAATGGACATTGTCCTTTGGTTTTCTTCTGTGTAATTTGTTGGCATATGGAAGCTGCCACGGATTTGAAATAGTAATTCAAATCATAACTGAGGTACTGGGTAATAACAAGGCCTTGCTTGACCCCAAATCGCATTCCAAATCAAGTGCATAATGGCAGGTGGAATGTTCATCGAAGGCGGCAATAGCCGAGGGGAGGTTCACCCAGGCAGGGTAACAGTGTATGTCTTCTTCTCATGTATTGTAGCCGCCACTAGAGGCCTCATCTTTGGTTATGATATAGGAATTTCAGGTCTGCATTAAACTGACATTATAATTTCTTTAAACTCGCATTATTTCTACAGCCCTGAACTTAGAAGAACATAATGAAATAAAATAACTTTCATATATGCAACACACTGTAAGTTGGCGTCTTTTCTTTACCTGTGCTATATATACTGTCGATACTCATTCTGACTTTAAGTCTTCCCTGTATACAACAGTTTGCATGGAATACTTGTAAGATCTGTTATATGGAATCTTATCTTTACCTTCAGAATATAGCAGTATCATAATATGAATAATGCATCTGGTTTTGTGTTCGTGCATCAACATGAATACTGTGAATGCTGAATATTTATTCATACATTGTTGACCACAATTTGCAGGTGGCGTTACATCCCTGGATGACTTTTTACATAAATTTTTCCCAGTGTGGAAAGGAATATCAAAGAGGAAAAGACTGATGCTTACTGTAAATTTGACAGCCAATCGTTGAGTGCATTTACTTCATCATTGTACATTGCTGGTCTAATTGCATCCTTAAGATATCCCCGATGTCTGTATTTTCCGGAGAGAGCCCGCGGTTCTTCTAGTTTCTCTTCAATGAAGAATATCAATTTTATCTGGTATTAAATTGTTGCTTCCATTTTTTTTCCATATGCAATATTTCTTATGTCAAAATTCATACAGATATTATGTAATAATATGGCTTTACCGATGGTAAATTCTCCTCTGATAACCTGGACAAGAGGATTAAATTCTCTAAATTCAAGTACAAGCTCCAAAATCTCATCACAGAAGTTCGGCAACTTCGAGTAAAATGAGGCTCCAACGCTCTTTCTGTTTTTTGCATACCTGAAATGTACGCAAATTTCACTGATTATGTTATTTGACAGGAAAAAGAGCAAAATACGAGGAGACACTGAGAAATTCTCGTCCAGGTCTGTACAATTAGAGGTTTTGCGTAAATACTCTTTACTTCGGGTTATTTGGGTTATTTGTAACTCCTTTCAGTACAAAGGTATTATCCCCAATGCATTTCCTTTGCAAGCATGTATTATCCTTTGTAACGCACTATGTTTAACTCCTTTCAATGAACTGATTTAATTTATTATCTTTCAATGTGCTACTTTAATTTATTATCTTGGAATGCATTTCAATATTTCTCCTCCCAACGCATTTACTATATTTCTCCAACGCACCGCAATATCTCTTCAGCATACTTTATTATCAATTCAATTTGGCAGCAAATACTATAACAACTTTTAACAAGTTCTATCGCATGCCTTTAATAGGTTATTTAAATACATATCCTATTCAATGCACCTTTATATTTGCTTCCAACATATTGTCAACGTATTTATCTTTCAACGCACTGCTTGTTACATATTCTCTGCAATGCCCAGCTTGGATAGTTTTCAACACAGCCTTTGATGGATTCGCAATCCTACTCTTAAATGGATTTTAATGTTGCCTTTCCATTGTTTTCAACGCACTTTATTTTGATGTAATTACTGATCCTTTCAACACATTTTGTAAATTTTTGTTCAACGCTGCTATTTTATATATTCATTGCTTTAATATATTGCACCAGTATTAATATATCATCTCAACATAATGCATTGCTTGTATCATCCTTTCAATGCACAACAATGTTCTTCAACGAATTTGCAATATGTATTCAACACATTTTAATATCTCTTCAACACATTTTAATGTAATATATTGCATTATTCTCCAACGTATTGCAATGTAATATATTCTTCCTCAACTCACTATGTGATATATTCTCCCTCAATGTATTTACTATATTTCTTTTGGCAGTAAATAATATAAAACTTTGCATCATTTATCAAACCTTTTATTCGTTTCCTGTGTATGGTTTTTGACTCAATGCAATGTCTCTTTAATGTATTGTTTTTATTACCCTTTCAACACATGTATATTCAACGCACATTTTGATATATTATTCATCACATTGCTCGTAGATCCTTCCAACATACTTTTAAATATAGCGCCTTCGCATGTATTTGATAGATAAGACCTTTTGTAGTGTATAGTTTTTCCTTTTCCTTTAATGTATTGTATTCTCCCTTCAACATAATGTTTGTGCAATCTTTGGAGTGTTTGGTTCAAATATAATGTTATTTTATTGTTTATGCAATCTCGTTATGTCTTGAAAGTAAGCAAATTCAATCCTCATTCACTTAATCAAATCATATAGGTAAAGAAGTGATCAACTAATACATTCTCAAGAAGTGAAGAAGTGAATTTATTGTTAAAATTCACTTCTTAATAATGAATATGAAAATATAGGTAAAGAAGTGATGAACCAATACATTCTCAAGAAGTGAAGAAATGGATTTATTGTTAAAATACACTTATTAATAATGAATATGAATGTTGGAAATTGCACATTGTTAACCCTAGCACTCTAACTTTGGACCAATTAACTCTCTGTTAATGTTAAGGTATGCGCTCATCAAGTTTTTGTTATTTTGTTTCCTTTGTAATTTGCAAATTAAAGCATACGAACAATTCCTATATTGTTCTGTTTGGTCAATCGTCAAAAATTAAAAGCAATCACATCTTTTCTCGAAGTTTCTCAAATTCCTGTTGTTCTATAGCTTATTTTTCAATGCTCATAACTCAGGGCAATCCAAGTGATGTTATAAAGGCAATATACAACATTGGGCAACATGTTTAACTAGTAAAATATAGATTTCAATAGACAATCTATTGTTATTTTATTTCACAAATGCAATCAACAATAATGTTAACTTTCAGAAATATTCTTAAAGTTATGGTGCATTTTTTCATTTTGTCTTTCTACTGCTTCTTTTTGTTAACTTGCAGAAATATTCTTAAAGTTATGCTGCATTTTTTCATTGTCTTTCCGCTGTTTCCATTTCCAATTCCTTTGTTATTTATAAATATGACTTGTTGCTAGAAATTCCCTGCAGAGCCCGGCAGGGACTACGGCCACGGCAGTGGCTCCTTGTTAATTATAAAGAAACAAAAAAACAGTTGAGTTGGAAAATGGATGAGGATCCACTAATTAATTCGGAACTTCGAGACAGTTGGGAGAAGGACACTAATCTCCTTCCCTTGACCCCATAGATTTTTAAAAAGATCTCAACGGGGACAGGGCGAGGGTTAGACACCAGAAAAAATGATACTACCCGAGGAACTGAAAACGATGATACTCCTTGAAGGTTGTCTTGGGCTGGTATGAACCAGTGGAAACCTTCCGATTCAAATTAATTTGTTTGTTTTTCCGGATAGACCAGGAGGACCATGAGGTGTCCAAAGATGGGATACGTGTGAAGGTTGCAAACCCAATCTATGTTGGATGTGGAATCTAGGGGGCAAGTGGGAAGTAATTTCCAATTCTGTGGGAAGGATGGGATACGTGTGAAGGTTTCAAACACAATCTATGTTGGATGTGAAATCTAGGGGGGAAGTTGGAAGTAATTTCCAATTCTGTGGAAGGGATCACTGTTTACATCCCTATTTCATATTTTTCATATTTTCGATAACAATCAGAGAATAAAAAATATTTTCTCTGAAATAGACAGAGAACTAAATTACATGTTTAAGCCAATTATTTCTATGGAAGAGGTAGAGAATTAAATTGTATTTTTTAACCAATTATTTCAGAAATAAATTGCATGTTTAAACTAATTTTCTGCGTATTACACCTAGAATCATATTTCCTATTCAAACCAATTAGTTCTGTGAAATAGACTAAGAACCATACTCGATGTATTATCAAACCTTTTTCTCTAAAATAAAGGGAAATACACTGTGTGAATTACTTCTTATTGTAGAGAAAACAAGGAATAAATTGTATGCTATTCAATTTTGTTCTAAAATATACACCCAAGAGTACACTTAGTGTTCCTCACCGTAAGGTAAACAAACATAAATTGTAAATTTCATTTATACTTGTCTAGAACATGGATAGAGGATATTTTGTAAAGTATTTGATCCTTCTCAAGAGGCAGATAGAATTAAAAACTGTATGAGGATCAGACAAACTTAAGTGGACGTGTCCTGTGTATTTATAAACGGTATGAAGGATTTCCTGAGGGCATCTCCTACCCCTATAGAATGTAATAGTAACAAGAAACCCTTTTAAAAGGAAAGGGAAAGTAAAGTCTGTTCTAAACATATAGAACCATAAAAATATTGTCTTTAAACTCAATTAAGGTTAATTATAAACCTCAGTCGGAATTGACCAACAATTATGTAGACAGTAACCAATACAATCAGCATGAATTAATAACTTAAAAAATGAACAAGGGAAATGAGCATAACTATAGCGAACAAGGATCTTAACACTCCATGCTGTGAAGGAACAAACCAATGAAGAACTTCTTCTAAAATAATAGAATCGCAGTGCTCAGGAAACTGTTATGAGCATGACATTTCCTTGTGGAAAGAAAGCCAGCATATTGCCTAATGCAGAACAGATAAGGAGCTCCATTAATGAGTTACTAATTATTAGAATTAATTAACATGTTCACTCGTTGAAGGAATTAACTAAAAGTGTCGAGAAGTTTTCATATAAGAAAATGTTGGCTGGCTGCCACAACATCCACAAGTTGTTGAAGGTAGAGCAGTGAAGTACATACGAATTTCATAAATCACTGTTAAATAAATTTTAAAGAAAAGCATAGAGAAAATGTAGGGAATATATTGAGGATACTTATGGGAAATACTCACTAAGAACATTATACCAAAGGGTTTTCATAGCAGCAACTATGGCTACCTAAGAGATTAAAAACATAACAAAACTAGTACAACTTCAACTAGTCAGAGGGAGGTTGTGGGCCTAAGCCTCAGAGGTTTCCAAAACCAAAGAAACAAAGCCGTAGAACCCATAACTAGTTCAACTATTACAAAGTAAAAATTAATGACCTCAGAATGTTTTGGGAAAGGACTCACTAAGAAACAAAGTTTTTGGAATTTAAGCAAGGAGTATAATGCGAAGCCACAAAACCGAGAGCATTACTAACTTGGCAGTGGAAGGAGGCTCCTTTGTTCTGTCCTCAAAGGTTGAAGAGCATTATCACTGCTTTGGAAACATACAACTTGATTTGCATAGAAAAAAGAAAGTCAGTCAGTGATATTTTAATGTAAGCATCAAACCAAAACATAAAAAAAAAAGAGAAATAATCATAACACCTTACCGAAGTCGTTGCAGGCAGGGTAGACCCATATGGAGCTAAACCAAACATCGGGTGGAACATAGGTTTTGTGGCAAACCAACAACATTGCATCGCTGTGTTTTTTCCATCGCAGGAGAGGGAGTGAGGGATGATTTGCAAAATGAGGTCCGTGGGTGAACAAGGGTGAGAATGAATGAAAACAATGACAATCTAGATAGGTGGTTACCCTAACCCCTCCCTCGGTGATGTCAGCCATCCAATTTAATATCAGACCCAAGCGCTAGACAATTTCCATGTGGTAAAGGAAACAATGTAGACCTATAGGGCACCTCGAAGGTTCCAGGCCCACCATTTGGAGTTAGTGATTTTCATTTAAGAAACATCAAAACTTGAAGTTTGGCAAGCACTTGCTTAATCCACGTGATAGTACATCCATACTGGGTAACTTGAAAAAGAATCTGCTTAATGATTTTGATTGAATATTTGTTAGGTAATATGTTTCCCAATGTATTAATTAACTAAATTAATTATGATGTACATGCATGGTAAAAGTTATGTACCAATAAATTTTGTAATTAATGTAAAAAAAATTATGTACATTGAATTAATTATGGGTTATGTGTGACAAGTGGTGCTAGAGGAAATGTTGCAACATTGTGACCTAATTGGGCCAGCTAACCATGATGAACTATAATCTTGACAAGCCTCTCCAATACGAAAAATCAAAGAAACCCTGTGCCAAGCCCCGAAGGAGGTAATCAAACTAAGGTACTTACTCGAGAACAAAATCACCAAGAGACCAAGACAGATCAATTGGAGCATGAAGAAGGATCTAAGAATGCTTCAGGCATTAAGGGAAATAAAAGACATAAGACAAAATTATAGGGGGAATTCAAAAAGCTTAAACCACCTTCATTTGATGGGGAAAAGGAAGATATTTCGAAAGCTTGGCTAATCTATATGAACAAATATTTTCAAATTTATGAGTACAATGATAATTTGAGAGCCAGGCTGGCTATCTACCAGTTGCAAGGTAAGGTCACCCTATGATGGGAAGAGGTTAAAACTGTGAGGAATATCGACGGGAAAGATATTACTTGGGACAATTTTCAGAAACATTTCAAGGACAAATATTTAACGGAAATATTCTGCAATGAAAAAAAAAGAGTTATACCATTTGAAACTTGGCCAGTTATCTATAGACGAATATATAAATAAGTTTATATCAAAGCTAAGGTATGTTCCATACATTCAGGTGGAGAAGGCTAAAGTTCAAAGGTTTGTTAGCAACCTCCCTGCATTCATCGAAGAAAAGTTGGAATTTGATAACTCTAGAACTATGGATGAGGCTATCCATAAAGGTTTCTTGAACAGAAACATGAAGGGGTCGAGTGTTAAAATCACTTTTTGGAGGCAACAAGGTAACCGCCCGGGGAAGAATCAACATAGGTTAAAAGTTCAGGGTGAGAGAAAGCAGGGTGAGGTGTCCAACAATCCTGAACCTATACAAATTTAGCAGCCACGCTTATTGTGTTGGGGCTATGGAGAATCCCACTATTATAAAAATTGTCCTCATCGTGCTTGTGCAGAGACAACAAATCACATTCAAGATGTTTCCATAGTGGGATATGTGGCGAGAAGTATAAGAAAAATTAACGTAGCCTTGGATGATGACCAAGCCGAATTTCAACCTGTGATGGTGGAATTCGAAAGTAACATTGCTAACCATTCTACTTCTGTTTTCATAAATCCAAGAGAAATCTTGAGTTATATTAGTCCTAAAACTGTGGAATTAAGTCGATTACAAGCAATGAAATTCAACATCCCTTGGCTAATGCAACTGGCCAAAGGAACAAAAATAAGAGTCATTTCTAAGGTAGAAGATTGTTCTATGGAAATTGTGGGACAACAGATTAAGGTGACTTTAAAATCTATTTCCCCTAGGATCCTATGATCTCTAGTAAACTTTAAATTATAGAGAGAAGACCATTCGATTCCTCACCGAGGAAGAAAGTAGACAAGACATATAGGGAATTAAAATAAATATCAAATTGTGACCCATTACAACCAATTAATTAGGCAAGTGCATTCAAAAGAGCTACTAGAGTTATGCAGTACAGGTGGGCTATAACTAACCAATTAGGCAAGTGTGTTCAAAATGGCTTCCATATTTATGTGGTACAGGTGGGATACAACAAATCTAAGGGTAAAATGGATATATTAGAGGGAATACTAGTAGTTCGGAAGTTTGTTTATATTTTTCCAGAATAGATTCACGAATTAACTCCAAAAAGGGACGTTGATTTTACTATATAATTAATCTCAAGGGTTATTCCATTCTCCAAAACCCCCTATCAAATGAGCATGCTTGAGTTAACCAAAATCAAAATGTAGCTGCAAGAGTTACTTTAACAAAATATAATCACACAAGTGTGTCACCTTGAGGAGCTCCTGTTTTGTCTGTGAGAAAAGAGGATGATACCTTGAGATTATGTATTGACTACCTAGAGCTGAATAAGTTAACCATTAAGAAAAGATACCCACTGCCCAAAATTGATGATCTATTTGACCAAGTTAAGGGGGGCACTATGTTCTCTAAGATCAATTTGCGATCATAGTATCATCAAATAAGAATTAAATATGATGATATCTGCAAGATAACTTTCAAAGCCCATTATGGTCATTATGAATTTGTCATTTTACCATTCAAGCTCACTAATGCCGTTGGAACATTTATGAGTTTAATACGTGGGATTTTCCATCCTTAAAAAAAATTGTTATGATTTTTATCAATGACATATTAATTTACTCAGAAACCATGGAAGAATATAAAGATAATTTACGAGTAGTTTTTCAAGTATTAAGAGAAAACACTCTATGCAAAAATACCATAAATGTGACTTCTACAAAGACTAGATTCAATATCTGGGACGTGTTATTTCTGCAGAGGGCATAGTTGTGGATCTAGAGAAAATCAACACTATTATGCAATGGATTGTCTCTAAGAACGTAGATGACATTCGGTCATTCATGGGATTGGAAAGTTATTATCCATGTTTTATTCAAGGTTATTCCTAGATTGCTTATCGCATAACCTCCTTGCAAGAAAGGGAAAGGTGTTTAAATTGACCGCAAACTATGAACTTTCAAGCTAGATTTGATCATTTGAAACATTTACTAACAACCGCCCCAATATTAAAGGTTGTCGACCCTAAAAAATAATTCATTGTATGTACCGACACAAGTAAATAGGGAGTCAGACACGTACTGATGGAGAAAGACAAAGTAATAGCTTATGAATCTCGTATGTTAAAGGAATATGAGAAACAAAATTCTGCATATGACCTGGAACTAACAGCAATGGTCCACACTCTTTAGGTGTGGCGAAATTACCTACTAGGAAAAAGGTTTTTATTTCTAACTGATCATAGTAGTCCAACAAGCTTTTCCAAACAACCCAGCTTGAATGCAAGACAAGCCAGGGTGATGGACCTTTTAAGTGAGTTTGATTTTGACATCAAACATACGAAAGGTAAATAAAA
>APFE031530088.1:8661-26261 GCA_000404065.3 Pinus taeda | reverse complement strand
TTTAATTTGTATTTTTTTCCGCAAGTAGTAAATGTCATTTCTGAAAGTGGATTTAATTTTACATGTTATTTTTAAAGAAATATTTTAGATATTGATATAATAATTTTATGGTTTATGTGAATATCATTTTTAAAAGTAAAATTTTAAAAAGCATTGATATAGAAAGAATGTTGTTCTAATAGCAAATTTTAGTTTTTTTTTTTTTTTTTTTTCAAAATTCAACAATCATATAAGTTCATACTAATAATAACAAATAATTATAGTTTTTAAATATATGTAAATGTGATAAAACTAACAAGAGCCATAAGGTGGAGGTGGCATTGCTTATTTGTATATGTGAATTTTCTGCATATAGTTTTTAGTTTATTTGGTTGAAATGATATGTATCAACATGAAATTCTTTGAAATAAAAAAATAAAAACTATCTTAAAAGGTTGGTTTATTTATTTATTATCCATATATGAAGTTATATTGATTTTTTCTTTCTTTCTATATTCTAAAAAAAACTTTAAATTTATAAAAAACTATCTTAAAAGGTTGGTTTATTTATTTATTATCCATATATGAAGTTATATTGATTTTTTCTTTCTTTCTATATTCTAAAAAAAAGCTTTAAATTTATAAAAAAAACTATCTTAAAAGGTTGGTTTATTTATTTATTATCCATGCCCCCACTCATTGGATATTGCATTAGGTTTTTGGTCAAACCATATTAATTTGGCTTTGACAAAAAATCTAATGAAATATTTCTATAGTTTAACTTTAATGATTGGACTTTATTATTTTTAAAAAATAATTTAATTTATTTTTCTTGAATTTAATTGGCTATTCAATTTAACATCTTATTGTTCATTGCTTATTGTTCATTGCTTATCTGTGTTTTGCATTTAAGGTTAATCCTATTCCTTGGTATGTTGGCGGTACTAGGCTTGGTACAAAGGCTTTGTATAGTACAATATGAAGTGATTCATTTCATTTGGTGATTAATATTTTCGTCTGAGCCATCAATTCCCTAGGGATCAAGGCACACCTCTTGGGATTGCGAATTCTATATTTTTTTGTTGTCACATTTATTTTTGTACTTCAACAACACAACTTCTAAAAAGTTGGTTATCCATTGTTAAATATGTGTTTACCTGTTATCCGTTGTTATGCAAGTGTCAGTTGAAGTAGAAAAATTATTTGTGTTTACTTTTATTGGAATGTGTACGTCTCCTCTACAATTCGAGAAAGTCGCGCATTTCAACCGGGGAGTTCTGACTCCCTTGAGAACTTCTCAAATTTGGACAAGTAACCCACACTTTCAGCGCAATAGTTATGATTCCTTTGACAACATCTCAATTTTAAATCAAAATCATTAAGAAACATACCTTTTGACATCCTCTTCCTGATTTCATTTCATTGTCCGTAGGATTTGACATTAAACACTAACCTAATAAATAACTTTGACGGAGAGTTATCTAAATGAATAATCATTTAGTATGAGATAAACATTCATATCATAATTATTTCAAGGGGATATATTTTGATTTTTCCTTTTCAGTATTATGGACTCTGACTTTTTACTTTGCTTTAGCATGTCAGCTCCAGGGTGATGTCTATGTAAGTTTTTTTTGTGCAACCACATACATTTAACATCCAAAGTTATGATAGGGGTTAGCCACATAAATGGTTTCTTAATTTATCCATTTTACATGTTCTGACTTATAACCATAATCACCTGTTCTAGTTAAATTGGTGTTTGGTATATTTAGAAAGGATGGTTATACTTTCTATAAATGAATGAATTTGGTGGTGGTTATATTTTTTTACAAACAAATCATTTACTTGGCAAGCAATTATTAATAATCTATGAGTGGGATGAATAGAGTTGCAAGCGTATCTAAATAAATCTTAAAAAAATAAATAAATAAAATCCAATTAATTATACATTTAAGATTAAGGCTTAAATAAAAGAGATTTATATCTAAGGATTAAAATAATTTTAATAAAGTCTAATAATAATACATATAGGAATTAAAATTTAACTACAAGGGATTTATGCTAAATGTTTTGAAAATGTTTCCTTTAAGCATAACATATCTCAATAAAATTTAAATAAATTCTAATTTGCTATACATTTAAGAATTAAAATTCAACTAGACATAGCTACAATGCATAATTACAATTAACAAAATACCTCAATATACCAATTAGTAAAATTTAATTTGATGAGATTCTAAACCCTAACTCTAACTTGAAATATATATGTGTGAGAGAGAGAGAGATTCCATGCATTTATTTATTTATTTATAATTTATTATTTTACATTTGAGTTAATTTCAATATATTTATTATTTATATATATTTTATTAATTTATATTTGAGTTCAGTAAAAAGTATTATATTAATAAAAATATAATGGTGGGAAAGAATAAATGTGCATGAATTCATATTTCAAGAGACAAAATGAGGAAAGTTGTTCATTTCTACAAATAATGCATAATTATAATTAAAAAAATATTTCAATTTACCAATCGATAAAATTTAAATAGATGACATTCTAAATCTTAACAATAACTACAATTCAATATTTTTACTTTAATTTAGTTATATTTAAATAAAGCTGCAAGGACTAGTTACTATGTAGCACTTGTTTATTACACATTTAGTATATACTTATTATTTAAAATATAAAAATAATTAAAAACATTTTGTAATTTTTATGTATATTAAAAATTCCTAATTAAATAAGTAGTTTTGCATTGAATTGGTGGTAGTTATCCCAAATCTCACCATTTGCCTTCTCATATTGTGTTTTGTAACCTCATTGATTTTTTTTGGTTAATTTTCTTTATTTTAAAATATAAATATTGGGAAATCTACAAAGTAAGTAATTGTTCATTCCAAGTGCATTAATATATTTATTTTTTATGGAAGTGTTCTTCATTGTATTTTTTGGACATGAATTTGCAAAATATTAAACAAAACACAAAAATATTAATGTATTTGAACATGTTGTGATACAAAAACTAATACAATTTTTGCAAAACTTAGGATCCTGTCCAATTTGAAATGATAATCAATTTTCAACATCCCTGAAAGTGCCATTTTAAGTACCTTATGTCTATGGTACAGAGAACAATCCCTTGCACCAAGATTGTGTATAATAAAAAGTTTTCACACTCACTAACATACATAATACTTAAATTATAAGTAGAAAACCAAATATTCATCATCAAATTTTTAGAGTTAAAATAAATTTGAAATTCACCAATATCAAATTTGAAAATAAAAAATACTACAAATTAAAAATCCTTTATTACCTTGAATACATAATATCATCCGACATATATATGAACTAATTATTCCAATTGAAATGATAAAAGTTTCTATATAAACTTTTTTTTCTTCCTTTTTTTTTTTGTTCAACACGAAAAAAAGCTATATAGTTATATTATATTCATCCAAAACATAAATGTACAACAATGTAAATATGGGGGTCATCTGATATGATAAGAGAAGAATGGCTCAAAACCTCAAGGAGAAAGGATATATGTATCCTTGTCAGATCTCTTGCATAAAGGCCATGAGGAAAATATTGCATAATGGACATATCTTCATATAGAATTCCAAAAATCAGTCCCATGAGCCAATGTTATGTATGAAGAAACAACAATATTTTGAGACAAAAGATGGGGAGCAGAATTCATACCATATTTGTCATCACAAAATAGAGAAATATGTACTTGGCATGGAAAAGTCTTGGATGTGGCAGGAGGTGTTGTCCACTATAATCTGCAGCCTCCATAATCATTGCGACAATGATAGCCCCTGCTTTGACAAAGCATTTTCTCTCCAAATTTTTTCCCTAGCGATGTGGGAGATTGAGTAGTCCTTCCTGTTGTGCCACAAAGCCTCAAGCCTGTTCAACCAGCCAGAGAGGTGTATATTTTTTATGTTATTTTTGGACAACACATGGTCTATGGTGACTTTGGAGTCTCCAAAAATATGAAGGTTTTTTAGACCAAGGAAATCAGAGAAGGAAATGAGACCAGTCAGGGCCATAATTTCTGCTTTGTTGTTGGTTCCAGGTCCTCTGTTCCAATGTATATCAAAAGCTTGTCCTTCTTCTGGAATTATATAAACACCACAGGCACATGTGTCATGCTGGGCAGCACCATCAAAAAAAGCACAGGGATATTCATAGACATCGATGGGATGTTGTTTCTTTCTTTGTTTGACTTTGGGGTGTCAAGGCCGAGCTAGCGCTTCATATAAACAAAGGATGGATTCGAAGACTATATAAAACGATCCCCTTTTGGAGTCGAAAATCATTCGATTGCGCCATTTCCAAATGGACCAGATAGTAATCAAAGGATCGACCTCCACTTGCAACACATGTTGCTCCATATATTGAAGGCCTCATAGATGGACGAAGCGTTGACATTGGCGAAGCCAAAGTGTGCAGATAAGTGCTGCCAAATCAACAGGGATTGAGGACACTATATGAAAATATGTAAATTATTTTTAGTATTTGATCTGCAGAGGGAGCATATAGCAGGCCCACACCATTTGCGCTTCTGGAGATTCTCCCAAGTGAGATTCCTATTATGAAAAACCAACCAGGCAAAAATAATGATTTTAAAAGGGCATCCAGATTTCTAGAAGGTTGGCGGAAATATATTATCACATGTATCGAATTCTGTTAGTAAAATCAGGAGATATATATGCCTTGCACAAACAACTGAAGTGTCGCCGAGACCTTTCCAAATGATGCAATCCCTGTCCAACGAGCGATATAGACCACGTGATTGCAGGGAAAGGGTGATAGCATTCCATTGGGATTCTAGAGCACTGGTTAGTTGCATATCAGAAGCAGATTTCCAGATTGGGATGGCACTGTCCCATTTTTTATAACACTGGCCCAAAAGAAATGTCCCCTGCTATGTAAAAATCTCAGAAGATGAGGGGAGATATGGATCGTTTCTCCCGCACCTGCGAATTCATCGATACCAATAATAATATTGGATCCTGTTTGGAATTTCCAAATCAATTTTTTTTTATAAAAAGACTCCAATCTTTTAAAGCCTCTCCAGATGTATGATTCGTTGGTGGATCCAATGGAGTGTTGTCTGAACCAATATGTTATGTCGAGGTCGTCCATATACTTAGCTCTGATAGTTTTGCTCCAGTTGGACTCGCTCGTAATCGCTTTCCACATTGATTTACATAGAAGCGCTCTTCTGAAGGAGTGTAAATCCATAATGCCCCAACCTCCCATGTTTT
Organism: Pinus taeda; assembly: GCA_000404065.3. NCBI lineage: Eukaryota > Viridiplantae > Streptophyta > Pinopsida > Pinales > Pinaceae > Pinus > Pinus taeda. The sequence goes on along the minus strand of APFE031530088.1, from coordinate 20,993 downwards.
TTGGCCGAGTCAGCTTCGAAAGCTTGTTGAGATGAAATTTAATATTCTCCTTTTGTCCACCCCAAATGAAATTGGCTATCATTCTGTTTAAACTGTTTATAATAAATGAAGGGATGTAGTAAAGGAGAGCCCAATAAACCATGATTTGTACCAGTACGGATTGGGTAAGAATGGTGCGACCTCCAATTGATAAGCATTTGTATTCCCATGTTGATATTTTCTTGTAGAACCGGTCTGGAATCCACGACCAGTCAGCCACTTTGTAACTCACAGGTTTCAAATTAAATCTAAGATATTTGAAACCCTTCATAATAGGAAATGCTTTGATATGGGATAGTTCTACTAAAAAAGTGATTGTATCACCATTTACATCAACGACATGGAAAGAAGATTTTAAGTCGTTGATATACATGCCGGTGGCTTTTTGAAATCTCTCAAAGATTTCAAAGATACATAACCATGGAGATCTGCACAGAATGGCTGACAGAAGGATATCATCGACAAAAAGTGAGTGTGACATGAAATTATCCTTGCAAATGGGGAGAGGCTTGCATCTCTCTTGTTGTATCGCAATCTTTATGTGTAAGCTCAAAGATTCCATGACAACGATGAAGATAAGTGGAGATAGGGAGCAGCCCTGATGTAAGCCCCTGACCGCTTTGAGAAAGGGAGTTGGGACACCGTTTATGAGGACTGCTAAGTTTACATCCACCACATAGGCCATGATCCATCGAGTGCACCTGACATCTAGGCCAATCCTAGCCAGAAGGTATCTTATAAAGCCCCAGTTCACACAATCATATGCCTTTTTTAGGTCGATTTTCAAAAGAGTCGCATCTATTTTCCTGTTGTGCATTGAGTGTAAGCATTCTTGGGTGAGAGCCACCGCTTCTAAGATATTTCTGTCTTTAAGAAACCCATGTTTCTCTGTGGACAGATGAAGAGATAAAGTGTTCCTGATACGAATAGCTATAATCTTAGATATGATCTTGTATAATACATTGCATAATGAGATGGGCCGATAATATGAAAATGTGGATGAGAGCGTTTTCTTTGGAATAAGGGCGATATATGTTGAGGAGATCTTCTGACTGATGATACCCTGTGTTCTTGAATCCTCAACCATCTTGAGGATATCTTCCTTAAATAATTCAAAGAAGTGGATGAAGAAGTCGATGGTCCACCCATCCGGCCTGGGGCACTTGTCTTTCTGGAATGTTTTCATTGTTGCCAATAATTCTTCTTCTGAAACTTCAGCAATAAGAGCACTGTTTAGACCTTCATCAAACATAGTGGGGTATGGGTCTATTCCCCATAGTATATCCTCAAAATTGTAGACAGTATCCTCACTGTATGCCTTTTTGAAAAATTTTACAGCCTTTCTTGAGATAGCCTCCTGTGTGGAGTGAGAGTTTCCTTGCTCATCCTTGATCTCCCAAATAGCATTAGTCTCCCTTCTCTTATTAGCAAACATGTGAAAAAACTTGGTGTTTTGATCTCCCTCTCTGAGCCATAATGCACGACTTTTGAGCCTCCATGAAGCTTCTTCTTCTTCTAAAATCTTTTGTTTTCTTTTTTTCTAAGACCCAAATATGATTTCTGATGGAGGTCGGCATGAAAGGATTTTTAAGAAGTAAAGATAAGTGCTCTAATTCCTTTCATATGTTCTTCAGCTCCTTTTTATTGGAGGCCGCTTTCTCAATTTGACATTTTTTAACCTCCATTCGAAGGGATTGCAGGCGGTCAATGAAATGCCGAGGAGCTTCCAGCAAATCTTTCCAGTCAGACTGAGGAGCATATTTGGCATGAGATATTTCAGCTTCCATAGTTGCACGAACCATGGCTGACTCAGCAGATTGGTCAGTGTGTAAATATTTGACAGGATAGGAACTGACACCAAAATAGTCAGTTTGGGGATCCCAATAGGATTTACTAACAGATGAATGATCTTATGGCATAATAAGAAGGGACAGATTAGGTGAGAAAGACCACAACTACAGTACGAGGGAGAATCAAGAGTAACAAAAGTGACTATATTGGGGTCCCTTATAGAAAATAGTAAATGTGGGTAAGTAGATAATAAATGCCCATTCACCAGGAACATCCCTCCTGTCAGATAAAAGGATAAGAAAGATCATCCATCGAGGTAAGGAAGGCTATGGATGGACCTTGAAGATCGACAAGGAAAACAATGGCTGCGAATGTTAATGGAAGTAGTAAATGTGGGCCTATGATCAGAAGACCAAGGCCAATCGGACCGCCCGAAAAATTCAAAAACTTGAATTTTAGGCGACGGAAAAACCAAAGATCAATTGAAGCTCAGAAAGATATACCAGGGCGACAACACAACAACAACATATTTTGAAAATGCACCACCATGGTCCAAATTTGAATCGGATATCAGAGCACGGTTTGGATATGACAACATAATCCTCGATTTTGAATTTGGATATCCAAGACCAGCAAGATGTTGCAAACCAAGACATGAGAGATATAGAAAGGAATCAAAATGAATCTCCAGCAGAATTAGAACATAGCACAAAAATATGCTATACTACGAAGGAGAGTAAATTGCCATTTACAATCTACATTACAGAGTCCATATATGTATGCAAACCTGAGGACAACATATAACTATAATATTTGAATCAAAAAATTCAACTGACCTGAGGCACGACCGTTCTCCGAGTGTTGAGCACCGAGCACCATGAACCGCTCAGCAAGTAAAACAGAGTAAATAATAGTCTATAAAAGATGAACAGGTAGTACAGCCGAAAATAGTAGTCATTCCCAGAATGGATGTGAGTCCATACAGCCAGAAAATCACACCAGTTCTAGTAGACATGTTATAAAAGGAAAAGCAGAGGCTAAGCTATTATAGATAAGTATGGCGAGACAATGAGAGGGCACGTATGAAGACAGAAAAACATGCGGCTACCCGGCAAGAAGGATTACAGAGAGACAACTATCGCGCTCATTCCATGGGTTGACAAGTGTCTAGATTGTAAAACAATGAATATGGACGAGATAGACGAACACGTATCTCGTCCATGCCAAACCTAGACAACTATGGTCGTTATGCGTAGAGTATAGGATGGAAAAGCGGTATGATAATACCTGATTGGTCGCCTCACAGTGCTTTCCACTCGGCGCTCGACCTCGGCCTCCCCCAATCCTCTCCCCGGATTAAAGTTTCTATATAAACTTACAATCCACACTAATTAAAATAGTTGAAAATAATAATATACATTGGAAGATTAACATTTTTCTCCCTAATTTTATCATAATCTTTAATTAACATTTTTTAATAATTAATTATTGCATTAACAACTACTACAATATTTTTCACTTAAGTATCATAGTCATGAAAAATATTGCCTATCCAAAATTATGGTGAGAAATTCAAAGCAAAAAATGCACTATATCATTTTTTATCGTGTAACTATGAAGCAAGTAAGACAAGCACATATCAAAAAAGTAAAATACATAAACCCATTACATCAAGTTTTGTAAATGCTAATATCATCGTAACACGAAAATTTTTATCATTAATTTTATAATAACCTAAACCAATTTATCATTAATTCCATAATAATCTTTCAGTGACAAATTTATCACAACTAATTATTACAGAGACAATTGCTAAAATAATTTTACGCTATTATTATAGTAATTGCATTGCCTATCCAAAAAAACTGCATTGCCTATCAAAAAAACGGTGGTCAATACTTCAAAATCAATGTGATGCACCATTTTCAAAGCTGCAATTATAAAGCATGCGAGACAAACACTCATCAACAATGTGCACCAGCGGAACAAGCACCCTTCAAATTAAATTGGGCCAATGATGATAAGAGCTTTGAGTAAAACGAAACGTTCTTCCAAACTCATTTTATATATTGACAATGACTCTCGTTTCAAGTGTCAATTGAATAAACCAATTGGCATATGTTAATATAAAACCAAACAATTTTAATGGAAAAAAATGAATTCAACCTATTAATATATAGGCCTATCCGTGAATAAAAGTTACAACTCTTTTCCTCAAATTCTGAATCGAAATATAATAGAACTTCAACAACTAGAATAATTGGTTAAATTGGTTAACGAGAACCATTTCATCCCATAGGAAAACCCCCAGACACAGTGATAACTAAGCTCCGAGGAGACTTCCTTTCGGGGTTCCAAGGCTTATTTTTTTTAAGACTCTCGTACATGTTTGGGATGATGCCCTCTCACCTTGTGATAGCCTTTTCATACCACCTTTATGGTTATGGGATATCTAAGGTTTGGATTCCAAAGAGGCCCCACCAATAATCAATGTATAATCATAAAGATAGGGTAAAAATTGGTAACCATAGACGAATTAATTAAGTCTTAACATTTCAAAATCCTTACTTGTAAATTGTTGTCCCAACATCATTTTGATAAACTAAGAACTTCATTGTGGATGACCTAATTAAAAGGACTTTGGATGAAAGATTAGAGCGTCTACATGGAAAGAAGAGGATGTTGATACCTTATCATCAAACAAGAAACATTTTTAAGAATTCCCAATTATTAGTTTTCGAATTTGAAACCATCTTACAAAATATACAGTGTAATGAAGCTCTCCTACATAAGTGCAAGTGACAATAGTATAGCCATCAAGAAAGTTTAGCTTTTTTACTGGAAATCAGAGACTTACAAAATCTCATCAAAGCATTCTTGACAATATTCATTATGATTTGGACATGGCATTAGAAGGTAAGACACATTTGAATGAGATAATGGTAGCAAGAATAAAAATGTAAGAGAAAAAGATGACTCAATTAGCAACATTACATTGCATTCTTCTGGTCACATGATGTTCCTTCTCAAAAGGAATGGGTAAGTGCTAATTTCTAGTAGGTTAAATATATCTATGATAGGGGATTGTTGGTCTTATAATAATTATATACCAGTTTATGCCTTCATTTCTCTTGTCTAATTATGCAATTAACTAGTCATGGTGTTCTTTAGTTGTTATTCCATGCATAAGGTAATTTGGGCAGTTTCAAAATTCTGAATAATAACAGACAAATCCTATATATCCGCTTTCAACAAAACTAGGGAAAATGTTATTGAGAAGATAAAGGACTTCTAAAAAAACTCTAAATTGTGAAAAATAATGATACAAAACACTGTAAAATCTATGCTACAACAGTGTTGCCACCACATGAGGAAGGACATATCACTTTTAGAATATTGTGTTTCTAGTATCCTTGTCCATATATCTCTAGTTCTCAGTGAATGTGCAAATGTTACAATGAATTACAGAAATACTAGTTAAACCCTTTTACATTTTCAATTTAGTAGACAATGATAGTAGCCTGCAGAGAATCTATTTTGAGCAATCCATTAGGACACATAAACAATGACCATTGCTAAACAATTTTTTTAGCATAAATGATAGTGATATCCACTTGCTAGCAACCTCTATAATATTATGTCAATTTTGTGTCCCTGATGCCAGATGCCCCATCTATTTTGTAAGTTGATCCAATGTTTTCTTGTTGCTCCAACAATTCCCATTCTCAATGAACCCTTTCATCTCGATCCTTAGTTCTACTCTCCTGAATTTTTTACTTAGCTTCTTGAGTATCTATTATTGAGCCCGGAGTCTCTGTTAGAAACTATTCCCAAAATAAATCGTTAACTCTAAAAGTTACCTTCCCATTGGCGGTGACCTTCCCTATAGCCCTCTCATTATTTCCCATCTCCATCGCTACTGGTTATGAGTTGACATCTATGCCACTAGTCTTGGATCCCATGTAAGCCTCTCTCTCATCTTTTCCACTTTGGTTAAGATTCTCAGCACCCTTAGAAGTTTCACATGGAGAAAGAGAAAGTCCCAAACTCATCCGACAAGGAATTTCACAAGTAATTGATTCTGCAAATTGTGGAGAAGCATGGGATGAAGAATGCATCTCGAATAACGAACATGATCGTTGAATATATGAAATTGTTGGTGAAATACATATACTTGGAAAACATGTTCCATGCATCTCTGTAAGACATGCTTAAGATGAATTTCCACTGTCCATCACTTCACCACATGCCTGACCCACATCTTGGAAAAAGGTTTCTAAAGTATTCAAAGATGATTCCATTCTATTGAATGGCTCTATGTCTAAAATCCTCAATGGAAATACACTACATTCATCACTTGAAGTAGGTTGATACTTCACAATTTGACTGTTTGTCAACTCAATTTCCACACCCTCTAAATAGTTCTCTTGCTTGGGTAATCTTCTCTTCTTATTCGCTGCTTCAATAAGCTTATTGTTTTCACTCTGTTGCACAAGTTGTACCACAAATCTAGGCTTTCATACAAATTTGGCCATAAATGCCATCATTTGTTGTTGACAGTGTTCCATGGTTTGCAAACACTCCTCCAAGGTCTACATATGCATCTCGGTACCTTGATGTTGTTGCCTAATTCAAACTAGCTCCATGATAAGCACACTCTTATTCCTCTTGAGCCTCTGAATTTCCTCCTCTAGTTCATATTTTATAGCATCATTACATGCACCTTGTTGGAGATTTTGAGAATGACTGTGCATAGGCTTGCATTTGTGGATATTTTTCAACAAATTCCTTTATCCCTGAACAAAATCTTCATTTACGAATTCCCATTGATGTGGATCAACTTTCCTAAAGCCTTGCGAGAAATGCGATACTAAATCAGCCTTCCTAATCCCAATTAAATTTCAAACAAAAAAATATTAAGAGTCACCTAAAGCTCCATTGAAATGAAATGTCGAATCAATTGTACTACAATTGGCTATACTAGATACTAACACCTTTTAGCCACCATCATATGCAGAAAGTTTATACCATTGAAACTTATAAAGGTAATTAGCTAAAAATATAAAATAAGAGAAACATAAACCAAATGATCATTATGCCCAAGACAAATGGTAGGGAAAATTCCACCAGATCTTCTAAAGTAAGTGATTATTTTGAAAGGACTATATTACAAAAAAAAAAACTTAGAGGACAAAGTATTCGAGTATAGACCCTAACAAGTTCACACAGAAATGAACGCTTGGTTAGACAAAAAGCTCGTACATTTGCCCAAAATCATTGCTTCTCTCAACATTGCACTCCCCACCTTCATAAACCTGCAGAAGCGTTGTCAAATTTAAATAAAGCCATGAAAAAATGCAAGAAAACAAGTAATATAGTCATGACTTACAAAGCATGTACCTTCATATTCATCGAACCTGGAAAATCTCACATCTATCATGCTATTAAATCAAATTGGATCATGACCACCCATATCTGTATAGTCACAACAACAAAGTTGAGTGTGTCAAATTCCAATTCTAATATCAGTGTCATTAATAAAACACAATTGCCAACATAAGACTTGGGGCAGTAAAGACTTACATGGAGCAATAGACCGTGACTTGAAATGAGCTAAAAATTTGACATTCACGCACCCTGTATAATTATGTACTGGATCACACACAAAGCACACATTGAGCTTGCTATGACCCCGTAGCAAATATAAGGAAATACTTGTAAAAGTAAATGGTAGGCGTGTCTGGAATTTTGTCCATATGAATAAGACTGAAAAAATACCTTGTATAATCACCTCATCCAAATTTGCAATCTTTTGATATTGGCTAGAGTATCATCACAAAGCTCAAGCACTAAGACACATCGATTCATAATCATAATGTTCCTAGGGATGAGTATATCTCTTAAAATAATGACACATTGGTATAGCCTGCAACCCTATATGCCCTACCGGTATCATCACAAAAAATCTTTGAGAGACACCAATGTGAAGTATTTAAAATTGGGCCACTTGGGACACAACCCTTCATTCATAATTAGCAACAAAGCCACAAGACCAAGGACTCACATTATCTTAAAATTTGTGTGAGGAATGCCTCCTCCACTTTCACGAGGTTGAGTTGATCCATGACAAAATCTCATTGTTGCCTACAAAATAGGCACTGTCCATCATCCCTATCTTCACTGCTGTGGCCATCTCGAATGCCCAAGAAAGTAAAATCTCTTTGCAAGAATGCCCAACAAATGTATGTGCTACTTTGCAAGAATGCCCAACTCCCAATAACCCAAATGTAGTATGTATGGAGTTTAAAGGCAATGAATAAAGCTTTATATATCCAGAATTATAATGAAAGCAAGGGTGTCCTTGCTAGAAAGAGACATGAGGAAATGAACTAAAGCTCGATTTTTATTGAATCAATCAAAATAATGAATTCTACCTTGAGTTTAAAGGCCTCTAGATGAAGGTTCCAAATATGATCTCCGGGAGCAACTAAAGAGTTTGCAAGCCCTAGCATTTGGCGAGCGAGAGCCAGATTAACTAGGCAGGGGAACTTGTGTGACTCAACCACGTGATGCCTTCTAACCTTTTGCCTTTCTCTACAAAAATAATGAACATCACGCTCGCTATAAACCCCAAAACAATCATGCTCAAATTAATCACAATTTGAGCATTTTTACAAACCCCAAAACAATCATGCTCAAATTAATCACAGAACTTATCATCTCTTCGTGTAATTTGCACTCCCTCAATATTTTGGCCTTTCATCCACCAACGTTCGAGTCACAATAACAATTGTTCTACATGCTTAGAGCTCCAGGTTCATATCAGAAACTCCAATAGAAATATAAATAAAATGTAGTATCATATCAGAAACTCCAATAGAAATATAAATAAAGTGTAGTATCGATGGTTGATCTACATGATTCCACAGACAGACACACCCATCGTAAACACGGAGTGCACATTCATGACGTGCTTAATTCCTTAATTACTTTAAGCAAAGATCACTGAGACAAATTTCTCGTACAAAGGACCAACGAAAAGCAAGTGACCACTTACCGCTGCTGACCACTGACGTCAACCCTCGAAGAATGGCCTGGACATGCCACTGTGCGATGACCTCAGTGCTTAGGAGAAACCAAAAAGCTAATGTTAACATTAATCAAAACAAAAAGCTAATGTTAACATTAACCGAAACAAAAATTTCTACATTGATTTTTTATACAGTCGTAAAAATGCAAGCCGATATTAAATGTCACCACATAGCAGTGACATAATAATATGCGCACAAATAAATTATAATTAGAATTGCTATTTTATTAAACAATATATAAAATTTGTTCTATAGATTTTTAGAGTCTCACATGAATTAAAAATTGAAACAAAATGCATGGAATCCGTGTTTGAAGATGCCACCACCTAGCTCTGGTTATTCATTTAATTAAGAGAGAGGCCAGATTATCGGGCAAATACACTCCAAACGCTCTAGCAACGTTGGGCATTGAATCCTCTAACACGCGACACAATCCAGTGGGGCAAACAAATGATTGAATCAATCCTCTGAAGGCAAGGCAGTACAAGATGGTTGATGGAATTTGTTTGCGGGAGGAGGAAACGAGCAGCTGCAGTGGAGCGCCTGCTTATACGGATAATAATAACAAAGCCGGAAGTGGAAGTGGAAGTGGAAGCGGAAGCAGGGTTATAAATGCAGTGCTCAAGGCAATATGTGTGGCTGGAGGGGTTTTCCTGATTAGGAAATTCACCAAGTTCACCACTCGGCAGGATCAAACGCGAATTGTTGCAGAAGCCCTCTGCGGAGAGAAGGTTTCTATATCCATTTGTCCCATTGATTTCATTAGTGGCAAATGCTTGGTTTAATTCAGGGTTAAAATGCAAATAAAATTGAATTTGGTATTTGCTTCTATCAGTCATCAAGCGAGCAAGCAGCAGGGCATCCTATGACCTATTTCAATCTCAGGTATGGTGTTCATCTCAGCCTTTTATTCTCTATTTGTTTGGATTCCTCGTAGCAAGAAAATAGTACTGGGTTCTCTGTTGTCAAGTGATTACATACGAGTAAGCGTTATGATAAGGGGTTTGCTATTGTAACTCCATGGATGGAGGCACTTTGAATTCCGATAATGACTCAGAGATGGGGGATAGAGAGAAAACCGATACAATAAGTAGGTTAATGTGATCTGGTCTTTGTTTTACTTTAGAAGTGCTTTGGCTACACTGCATAGATTAGTCTTCCTCTGGCTTAGGTGCTAGGTGTGGGGGATAAATATTCTGCCAAAATTGCGCGGGACTTGCTCCTAAACACATCCGTTTGCTTTTTGGGCAAACCACATTAAGAATGGAATCATGATGAATGTCATATGGCACACTCGGGGGTTGTGTCAAGCCTAATTTGTTTACCCCTCGTCATGCAGTGACCTGCAGATCTCAGTTAGAGTAGAAACATGCTAAGGCTAACTATCATACATGCAATTTCTCACACAACAATGTGAAACTGGATCACAAGTCACAGGTGCAATAGTCTATTCATTCTCATTATTCCCAGAGTACAAAGATCACATAGTCTATGCTCTTGATGGGCCACTACCTTGGCATTTGGTCGACTTTATAATTGGTCAAACGAATCTCATGGCCAGCACTATTTATTCTTCATGGTTGAATGTTCATATACCTTTGCAACTCTTTCTTTAAATGCCTCTCTATTACTTCAACATCCTATGGGCACTCGAAATCTGGGCAGGATTATTCAGCTTCCTTAATGACTTTTCAGCTTTTTTCAGTGTGTCATTATACCATCTTCTTGTTGCATGCTTCTATCATAGAAATTCTTCTACTAACATTCTCATGAACTCTTATGCTCAACCAGTGATCCAATTTGAGGGGATGCTCTATATTTCAAGTTGAAGGGTATATTTCATCCAAGCCTTTCATGATGAAAATTTGCAAAAATACTTGTACTCAATTGACAAGAGTAAACTAAGTACACATTTCGACTAAGATTATTCTGAATAAAATATTGCTTTTCCAATTTTTTCAATGTTAAGACTTTATGAACAAAAATTAAAATCATTAATGCTGAGCCATACTTATTTTCCTTGAAGGAATCTGTAAGTATCTCTCAAACCATGCAGCACATGCATGAAATAGTAGATTTAAAGCATAATTCCTATTGCATAGATCTCATGATCACATGAATAATTTTACCTTCTCCATAACTTACATAGGAATCCCACCAAAGCAACAAAAATGTTGCTCCAAGCATTAAGGTTGTAAAGAATACATCTCATTGCTCTTGGGCTTGCATTAAGATAGAAGGAAAGAGATGTAAAGAGCATTCTCAAATATTTGACACTTAATAAAGTATCATTACACTAATGTCAATGTTTCTAGAAAGAAGAAGAAAGTGAAAAAGTGTGATAGCTAAAGTTGTCTAAAATTGGGGATAGGAGAATGAACATAGTAAGGAATTGGCGATACAGAAAATTGAATGAACAAAAGATCACAATTCTTACTGTTGTAATCCCAATTTGGAGTTTTGTGATATTGACAAGGTCCATTTTGTGCAGGTTCATACATAAACTTAATCAATGATTAATAGTGTATTTTATCTGAAACAAAATCATTAACATATTTTTTTGTGAAACAAAGAAAAACTGTGCATTATGTTTATGATGAGCTTCACCAAAGCTGTACAAGGTTAGTGGATTGTTGAGAGATTTACACGCAAGTATCAATTTTGAGAGATAATCATGTTAGATTTGTTGATATGTTAGATGCTTTTAGAGAATATTATATGAATATGAAGAAAGAGAGATGACCTGATTTCCTTTGGTTTAGTCATTGTCGACTGTTTTCTTTTTAAAATTGTCATTGTACCACACATTTGAACTTTGTAGTGAATCTTGCAAATAAGTTTGTAATGCCATTACAGTTTGAAATTTACATCCATAACCCATGTGTTGAAGGAAATGTAACTAGGTTCGGTCTTCATAAATGTATTTTTGATATTTGTATTTATTCAAGAAAAGAAATATTATTTTATAATATGTGTCAATGAGTTTCTTGCTCATTGAAGTAGGTCTAGGACATGTTAAAGTGCTACAGGTAAATCAAAAGGTCAAAAGAATTATGTTAAAGACCTTAAGGGTATGTTACATTGTATAAGAGTCAAAGAAGTAACCTCCAAGCAAAGTCAAGTCCCCTCCTATGCAAAGGCACCATCAAAGAGTCTCCTTGAAGCATGTGACACCACCAAAGAAACCATCCGAAGTAAGCATAACAAGTCGCCCTGCAAACAGTCTGCATATCGGCTTAAAAGGAGGGGCAGTCCTCTATAAATAGAGGCTGTCCACTCCATTACAACGACCACCAAGCAGCTCTAGAATCTGCATAGAGAAGAGGCGAGAAAAAGGGTAACAAAGGACGAAGAAGAGGTCTTTTAGGGCAGCGAAGGAAGGAGGAGAAAGGCCGAAGTGGAAAGGACTGT
>APFE031530086.1:0-37676 GCA_000404065.3 Pinus taeda | reverse complement strand
GACACCTAATCCTAAATGGGTTAGTGTGGAAGCTAAAGAGACAAAGTAGTCCAAGGGACCTTGGGATGTGAATCCCAACGGTCACCATATTGTACTATAAATGTACATCTATTGTTAATAAAAATGTAATGCATGCTTTATCTTTCTTATCTTTCTCTCTCCCCATGTGTGTTTAACATCGCTTGTACAGGTTCTTCACATGAATGTCGATCTTCTTCACCTGTCATGTGGCTATGTGTCTTGGGAATGCATTTCATTTTTTGAAGATCACATACTAACCACAGTCTTCCAAAACTGCAATACAGACGAGAATTTTCTTTAGGCCCGGAATGAACATGACATCCTTGAGCCTGAGGTGGGAGCCTGACTTCTTTTGAAAGGTGACTATACCAATCTCGATCCCACTATACCCTCCGTCATCCCCCATCTCAATGTGCATCTGCAAGTCTTTTTCCTCTAGGTCACTAAAATATTCTGTATTCACCGTCATATGGAATGAGGCACCTGAGTCCAAGTGCCACACGCTTTCCATAACTGTGTTGGCCATGCATGCAATGAGGGTAAAGTCAAGCTCGAACTGTGAAGCCAAAGTTTCACCTACTACTCCTCCTGAGGTCTTCTTGCATGTCTTCTTATGTGGACACTTTTTGGCATAGTCCTTGAATTTGTGACAGTCAAAGCACTTGATTAGGGAAAAGTCTTTATTCTTCCCCCTTTACTAGGTTCTAGTTTTGATTAGGATTTATTCCCTTTTCCCTTCTTTTCCTTTCCATACAAGGCACAGTTTTCTTCATCCTTTCCCTTGGATGAAGTCCCATCTCTAGTATTCGACCTTATTTCCTCTTGTACCAAGTCAATGCATAAGTTCTCTCACTCAATAGTTTATCCCTCCCATTCACTAGATCTTAATAGCTATGCCAGCTCTGGGGAAGGCCCATAAGGGTTAAAGCTACCAAATCTCCTTCAGGGACATTAACACCGACCCCACAAAGTTCATCACAAAAATGTGTAAACTTCCTCAAGTACTGTGGAATTGTGTCATTCTTCTACATCTTGATACTTTGAAGTTTATCCTTGAATTCTAGCTTCCCGTGGTCACTTCTATTCTCGAAAAAATCTATCTATGCTTTCCACATCATGAATGAAGTCTCTTTTCCATGGATATTTGAGACAATGTGATCTCGTACTCCTTCCAATATGATTCTCCTTTCCTTGGCCAAATATTTCTTCCACTGAGTAAGATTTTGGGCATCAGATGCTTGAGGTTTTTCCACATATTTCTTGATGTATTCTAGCAACCTATTTTCATCGAATATTGCCTCCATGCAGTCCTTCCACACAAAAAAAATTGAGGTGCCTTCCAGGGCATACTCTAGCCTTAGTCCAATGAAAGTCATCTTCTCAGTCCTGAAGAAAACCTGCAACATTGATCTCCAAATTCGAACCAACTTCAAATTTCCTTCTCTAATGTGAATCCATCTCTGATACCATGTAGAAGTTTATGATGTAGATTCGAAACTTCTCTTGAAATTTACTAAATCACAACACTTGAAGCTACTCTATTGATTTGTAGACATTAATTCACAATATAGAACAAAAGTCATAAACATTAAAAAAGAAACCTCACACATGCACAGAGATTTATCTAGGGGAAATAAACTACTCAAAACCCCTTCCTATATGTATTGCATTAATCAAATAAGAGATGAATATATATGCTTTGTTAAGCCTAAGCACAACCTGCAAGTGTATAGTCTATCTCTCTTTCTGACTAACTGACTCTGGCTGACACTTATCCAATTTTCAAGCCCTCCAAGCACCTATTTTCTTGAGTTGTTCCTTGATGAAAGTAGCACCTATTATTTAGGAAATTACCTCAATTGGATTGCACAATTCCTATATCCTCTTCCTCTGACTGCATGCACCACCTGTACACATTGGAATAGTCTACAAATTGATAGTACACTGCCTTGGAATCTCCATCTCAACTGGGTAACTCAAATTATCCACACGCATTAATTATTTTGAGTTGATTGATTAGTTAACTTGTTGATCACTGAGTGTGGTTGAAGTTCCACTTCCACAACTTGACCTTCCACTAGTTCCTCCAACAGTTAGAACTAGTTTAACTGACCAACTCAATTTAACTTAAATAGATTATTACAAATTAGAAATCAATCATACTAAACTAAACTCAAGCTTCCCCAAGTTGAATTAATTGAGTTAACTAAGTTACAAGTACCATGTCACCTCAGTTAACTACCTCCAACATTTATGTTGAAATGGAAATTCGAATTTTCTCTAGTTTAACCAAGGCAGGGTTAAACTAAGACTTTATTTCTGCATTTTCAACAACATTTAAAATCTTTGTGGAAATGTGTCAATATTTATCCAGGATGTTGATATAAAAATCATATCTCATGATATTATACCATCAAAAAGCTAATTTGATGTTCATTTTTTATTTTTGAACAATATCTGGATGGGCTAATGCAGGGATACCAAAGGAATATTTGTAAATGTCATCTACAACTGATACTCATGTGGTATGATGAAATATCTTTAAGGAAACATGATGTGAAGAAGGTATAAAGGTATGGAGGAAGGACAGATATGGACTAATGGATCACTTTTCGATGAAAGGAAGGATGGCCTAACTGACATGATTCATAAATGAAAGTGATGGACGTTCTATGCCCTACAAAGAAGTCCCAAAGATGAAGGATCCATAACAAAGAAGATGAAATTCATGACATCAAAAGAGGGATTGCTACAAGTAGTTGGTTGTCCCATGATCTCCACCTAGAGAGTTGTTGGAAGCAAGTCCCTGTTTTATGGGAAGCTTGGTCAAGTCATTCGTTAAGAGGGAGCTTGGGTACATTCCTTCATAGAAATGGGCATATCCTCCCAGCTTAAAAGGGAGAGATAGACCGAACATTCTTGTCTTCACTTGAGAAGAAAGAATGGAGGATTGGGTAAGCATATAGTATCTGATACTCTTTGAGGATGTGGTAGGGCATCCAATATAATAGTATTTGTAGAGGACCTATATTCTTTGAGGACTAGGAATCCAAGAAAATAATAATCCTGGTGGAAAATACTCTCGGAGAATTCGGATGGGGTATGTTCTGAGAGAGACAATGATGATGGTTTCTATAAATCATTCGTCTCACCAGCATTGTGCTCTGATCTTATGGAGAGATAGATATGTTAGTCAAGGCCTTGCTATGTGAAAATATTGGATGATATGATGTTAAACAAATGGGTTACAAATCTAAATCTTCTTATGAGAATTATTCAGATTAAGAATGTCTAAGTACCTTGTATGGATTATGAATACGTCCCTAGTTAAGAGGGAGTGTTGAAATATGTAACTAGGTTCGGTATTCATAATGACATGTGTAATCACAATTTCATGTATTTTATGTAATAAGAAAAATAAATTTGTTATTATTTTCTTGAGGCATGGATTTCATGCTCAAGAGGAATTTATTTTATAGATCAAGCTCCCATTGAGAGCTTCTAGAGCTTATGAGTCATTATCATGTATATATGACCCATTTGCGCATGTTACATATTGTAAGAACAAATATTTGAGTCAAAATTCAAGTCAACTAACCCTTCAATACCTTTTCAAATGCAAATTATCAAGTAGGCCTCCCTAGAAGATGAAGTTGGCCTATTCGAGGACTCAAGAAGGATTATATAAAGAGGAACTCAACCTCACTCAAGAGTCACTCACTCGAGCACAAAAACAAGTTCGATCTAGACAAGAAAAGAAGCCTAATACCCAATGAAGGAGGAAGGGAGAAGAGAGAAATAGTTTATGATCTGTTTTGGGCTAAATCTCCTCCACATGTGCGAATATTAGGGCATCATTTTATAGCAATAGTAGCCGATATTGTAGTCACATAAAGGATCCAAAGTTTGGGCCAAAGAAGAACTAGTTAGCGAGTCAAATTATCAAGAGAAGGGGTCAAGGTCAAGCAAAGTCAAAAGGAGGAAAATATGTCCATATCTCAATGACATGTGTGGCCTAGGGTTTTTGCAGAAGGAGTCAAAAATTGCAAGTCTACAACAGTTAGCTCAAATTCTTAGTTAGGGCCAAAATATGGAGCTATGGCTCAAGCTTGACTGGCGTTGGCTTTGAGAAGAAGAAGTTCATCCAGAAGAAGCATTGACTGGGTCTTGGAAGGGTTTTTGGTCAAGGGTCTAGGTATTGCAATTCACCAATTGAATATTGTATAAGAAACAGAATTATGTGGGTTTTCCACTCAAGATTGGAGAGGTCTTTTCCTTAGTTGATTTCCTATATCTTGTTTCCTTTGTCTCATTGTTATTTATGGTTTGATAGTTGTTTGATGAAGAAGAACACATAATAATAATTAAGTTGAAGAAGAATCCAACTAAGAAAAGTAAAAAGTCTTCACAAGCAGCTATCATCAAGAGAAATCTCATTCATCTTACTACTCTAGATTTCTCAACACTTCTTACATGTAGATACCTCTTCACTTGGTGCATTTCATATTCAATTAGTTAAATGGCATACATTTCAATATGTTGGTAGGCATTTCATATTCCAAGCTAGTGATCAATTGGCTGAATAGCACACATTTCTGCAGGAATTATCTTTGATCTCCTATTTTGAATGAAGTTATGAGATTAAAAAATATGTTCTTACTTTTTTCATGTCAACACATATACATGGAACTAAACCAATATGCAGACGGTCTCTCCAAAGAGGACCTTAATCTGGAAATGGACTACTAGTGAGCCACCAAGTTTCATAGAGGCACCTCTGCTACATCTACTTTCAATCAATCTCGTGCACATCCTCTTAGTTTTCATCAGTGATATGATCGTGAGGACCTACAATCATTTGTATATATAGTTTACTCCTCTTTTTTTTACATTTTTCATTGGACGCAATTTCTTTTTAATCTTTGTTTAAGATTGTTTTGTGTATTTATGTTGAAACGTTATATATGCTCACGTCAAATGAGCTACTTGATATATTTATAATATATTGGGGATAGCAGTAAGTATATGACCCTAGATTGATTTATAAATGTTGATATTATGTGTGATGAATTAAACAATATGCATACACACAACAGTGTGTCTACAAAGCATACTTTTTGTTATTTTATAATAAAAATTATGAATAAGCTATACTAATGTATTTTTTATGGATTTTCAATTAATTGTGTATAGTTAAAAAGAAGACAATATTACACAAATTCTAAAGACAAGTGGAAAAAAATGAGTAGAGGTCCCAATATTTTATAAAAATGTTATAAAATATTGAAAATTGTTGTATATACACAACAGTGCATTAATAAAGTTGAGAAAGAAGAATAGTCGCAAATAAAGTCACCCATGTGATTCTTAGCTAATCATCTCCAGGAACAAAGATAGGGTCCTTACATTATATGCCTCACTCACATACCATAGATGTCATCACTAAGTAATAGAAATTAAAGATGGATATGGAAAACAATTATTTTTTGAGAAATATAAGACAATCAAGGGCTTGTGTGACTTCAATCAAGATATGGTTTAGGAAGTTACCAAGTAATGAGCGGTGAAGGTAATTTAAAAGATTATGTCAATGATTTAGAAAGATTTGTTTATAAGAAGCATTTTGATTCTATTGGGAGTTTGACAGTTTGTATAAATAAGTTAGAGAAATTCAATGAAAAGGTTTCTAAAGATCTCATGACAAAATTACTTGTTATTTTATAAGATTTTAAGCATATTTTTAAACAATGTATTGATTAGGATGCTTCTCAACATGTTGCTCATGATATTGGTGGTGTGTTTATTTTCATATTATGTTAGTTGCTAATGAATTGGTTTCTCGTACATTTTGGAAACATACTACAGGTATTGGGTCCCATTTATTGTCCCACATGTGATATTCCAATGATGGTCTTAGGAAAAGAGGACATAATATTGTTGCTTCAGTTGATCCTAGGATGAGAATAATTAGAACAATACTTGGATATTGTGGAGCTCCATCACCAAATGAAGGTCATTCTACAACAAATTTACAATGACATTATTGTGTACTTTATGTTATTTTTTTTGTTGCTAAAGGTCATATAATTCAATTGCAAAGAGAATAGGTTGTGCATGTTAATGATTTAGTTAAGGATGGTATACTTGAGTTGCAGGTATAGTATAGTTACACTGTTTTGTAAGGACACCTTGCACCATTAATTGAGCAATCACATCCTAGACCTTTTTTTAGCTATAATAATGTGCTTTTCCATATCAATATCTTCATTATAGAGATAAGAGGAATTCATCCAAGGTCAAAAAATATAGATGTGATGGCAAATATTCTTACAAGTCTTTGTGGAAAAGGAATAAGAGCCAAAATTTTGGACTAGAGTGAACTTCCAAGATTAATTGTGGTTGCATTGATTATTAGTCATTGTAGCATTTGAACAGGGACTTGATGACTTCTTACATATGTGCATCATCAGTTGTACAAAATATAGCGCTCTTTATTATTATTACTTATCTTATTATTCGATTGTTGTCATGATTGTTGTTGCATTATTTTGTTGAACAATATTGTTGGCATGTTTTACATATGAGATAAATTTGATTGCAAACATTATATATGAGACTTATACACCATTTTGATCCCTTAGGTTGTGTTTAAGAGGGAACATTGTTGAGTTTGTTGAGATGTATAAACCCAACTTGGTGTTGTTGAGACCTCACTGATAGCTTCAACAAAAATCAACATAGTTTTTTATAATGATATAGTGAGGAGAAGTCGAAGAAGAAGTGGGTGAAGGCCTATGAATTGTTCAAGTCAGTAATAACCAAGGAACTCCATTTTGATACACCTAAAGAAACTAAAAGGGAATTTCAGGAAATGAACCTAAGTTTATTTTATTTTTAGTTTCTCTATTATTCTACACAAATACTATTTGGGAAATTGATTCTGACTATTTGTGCGTAGCCCTTGTTCCTCCACCTTTGTGTTTGGAGATGATTTGGAGGATCCAATTCTAAGGAACTCACTATTCAAAGCATTGTTGCATGAGTTTGTCTCACTGTGTTTAAAAGAGGATAACGTGAAGTTTTTATGGAATTAATTGTTCTATTGTACCTTGTTGTAGTTGAATATTTTCATTGTCAGTACTTCCTAACCTAGTTGCATTGAGGGAATAATCGTAGATGTGATATATCTATATATTTTTACAATACAAGTTGCATTAATAAGTTTATCTATAGGAAGCTCTCACTAAGGGATGATGTTTAGATAATTCCATGGTGTTTCATATATCAGTTAAGTTGTGTTTAAGGAAGGGTGAGAGAATATCTAATCTAAACCCAACTTGATGGGTTTGTTGGACCTTTGGGACCACTGCTTTTGTTCCTAAGCATTTTATATATTAATTTTTTTATGGTGCCACATTTTAATATCTTAGGGGTAAACCATAAGACTATATACTAGTGAAACTATACCCTCATTCTACATATACACAATAGACATATTGCATGCAAACAATTCTTTCTTCTCTTTGGGATCTTCTGATTTAGATATGCTTCAATGTTTAAGATTGTTTCTAAACACCACTATTCCACTTGGTTACCATGGGCTCAATATTCAAACCCTAACCTAACATCAAAATAAAGCCATGAAAATTCTAAACCTAGAGATATAACTTAGGAACTAAAATATTTTGCATAGGAGTGTGAATAAGGATACATCATGGTCAATGTTAATTTGTGATATCCCCTGACTTAGATTTTATTAGTAAATATTGTATGTGTCAAGTGTGTCGATGTTGTGACTTTAAGACTTGAATGGAACTGATTATTAGTATTTATTTATTAATAGTTACTATATGTAAATATGTTTTATTAAGTCATTAATAATAATAAAAAACCTAGAAAATAATTTTGAGGTTGTAAATGCCTAAAGAGAAAATATGGACTACAAACTAGTGGTTGTATTTAATTACCCTTGATTATGTACGACCTAGGCATCTGATATCAGGATTATATTCTTAATAATGGAATATTAAATTGATCAATAACTTACCTAGAAAATAGGATGTTGTCTTAGGAAGTTGGGGAAAGTGGAGATCATTAATGAGCAAGTAACTACCTGCCACCTAATGGATAAGGAGGTAGTTACTAACTACCAACAGAATCTTGGACAAGGGTCCTTTTTTGTCCTATATTGAAGGTAGACTCATGTAGTGTGGAGATGGTGTGAGGAGGTATAGTGCACAGAAAGGAGAAAGAATAGAGTTTATGTTGGCTTGCAATCCATTAGATCTTCGGGGGACTCATCCAAGAGGAGGAGTCAAGGTTGGGAGGAGCATTTTAGCTCTAATATTATTTTCCAAAATAAATTGACAAGTTGATATACTAAGTAACTTCTATTTTATTAGTTTTTCATGTGATTTATTGCTAAAAAAATTAGAGTAGTAGTATTATTGTTATATTTTGTAATTTTTCTAAATATACAGGTGAAATCAAAAGAAAAATAGAGATATTTATTTAAATTGTTCAGGTACTTTTTGTAAACATAGAACAATGTAGATTATAGAACAAATATCTAAAATAATTATTTAATATGTCTACTGTATAAAAACAAATTTGTAAACATGTAAAATACATGTATTCATGAATGTAACTAGAGTACAATGTATTTATAAACATTAAAGAAATAAATAATTGTACTATTGATTGATAGTTTTGTATAAAAGTCTGAAAGAGACTACATAGGGTACGTTTTAGTGTTTGTTCTTTGTATGAAGATTCCAAATAAGACAATATTATAAATTTAAAACTAAAGAATCTAAAAGTGAGGCCAAACTGGCCTAATAATTCAAGATAGAGCAGAGTTTGAGTCGTGGCCTTATGCCTAACATGTTTTAATTACAAAATAAATGAACATATAAATGTATCTGAACAAATCTCTAGAGAGAAATAATTTTTTTTACATATAAACTCAGAAGAGTTTTAGTATAATAAAGTAATTGAACAAAATAGGGGTTGAATCCAACCTCTACAAGTTAAATGATAGAGAGAGGAATCCCTCAGTGGGAAAAAAAAATTGTTACATAACATTTATCACAAAATTTCTCTAAAAGAAGAATGGACTCCCGTACCAGGGAAAATGGTCCACTTTACAATGATATAGAATGATGTAGAAGAAGAAGACACACTAGACCATAACCCCAAATATGACACAACCACCTAATGATGATCCTAGACCTCCCGATACTACCTCTTCAACTCTTGGCAAATAGGGAATTGTACAATGATACTTTTACAATGTTTGTTTGCAGTGCTTCCCACTTGAAGACTTCATGTGGTGAACTTCTTGTTGTTGTTCTGCACCTTGATTGTTGCTTATCATGCTACCCTTTCTCACTCTTCAAAACATTATATTATGCATTGGGTCTTCTCTTGATGAATATATAATACCTGCAAAAAGTCTTCAAGGAAAATACCCATGACATGATAATACCAAAACTTACCTCATCCTACAGAGCATATGTCAGTGCTAAATAAAAACAACAAATTAGAATACGAAGAACCTAATGCAATTAATAAATGAACATGCATATACAGAAGATACTTACCTATATCTTACCTTTGTTGCATCATTTTGCTACACCTTGCTCTTTGCTGCCCTAGAAAGTCTGGTCCTTTTCACCCCTTGACAACACTTGATCTAGTTTTTCTCGCCTTCTAGGAGCACGATATTTAATCTGATGTATCTCTGTGATTTTAAATCCCCAATATGTGATCTTTGGTCCTATAGTATCCCACTGAGTCTTCTTTCCAATGCTACGGGCCTGACCCGATTTGACTCTTCAAGACAAAGTTATGCCCAATCTCTCACAATGACCTAATTATGGACTAGTTTAGTAGAGCGAACTTGTATGGGGTGCCACGTGTCATTGTTTACTCTTTCGGCTCTAAAATTGATACACAGAAAACTACAGTCCGTGCACTATCCACCACTTTTTACAGAATTCCAATCCCTTCACTGAGAGAGAGTTATGACGATTTTCCCAAGGTCACTTCTTTGAGATGAAATTTGGAAACCTACAAAAACCCTAACTTCCACAGATCATATCTCCGAAAATTTAGTGAACCAAGATCTGAAATTCGATCACGACATTCATCAAGATTGTGAATCAAATGGGTTTTAATTTCAAAATCTAATACTTTGCATAAATTAAGTTATATCCAAAATTCCACAATCACTCCATTTGGAGGATATATGAGATTTCCTTTTATAGAGTTGAGAGGGGCTTCTATAGAAAATGTTGAAGGGATTTTAGGAGCTTAAAAAATTATTAATTAATGACTATTCAATAAAAAATACCAATTATGAGTTCCATGCCACAACCCCATAGGGTTTTAGCCCACTAACTAGGGTTACTAACTTCAAACATGAATATCTCTCAAACCGTGAAGAATTACTTTGTGTGCCATATATCAACGGAAACATCTCGATGAGTAGAATCTATATAGAAGATCTTTGACTCAAAATAGAGTAAGTTGTCAAATCAAAATTTCCTTGAAATATCTGGGTAGCCCCTGGTGTTGCTTGGGTTAACATCAATGACAACCTCAAATCATCTTTAGATCAACAATTTTAGGTGGAAAACCCCCTCCAGGTCAAAAACCACCGAACGCTTTTCTAATAATTATTTAATCTTCAAATCTAATTGAAAAGAAAGCTCCAACTTCCTAGAATCTAGAAAATCATTATTCTCTAACTCCCACTCGATGGATTATCCAACGCCCGAGATTCTTCATTAGTCAACTGCATAGATGTCCCAACACCCAATGAGCTACAACTCACCCTAGCACCACCCTACCACCCTATAGAAGAATAAAAGAATAATGGACTCCCATACCAAGGAAAATGGTCCACTTTACAATGATATAGAATGATGTAAAAGAAGAAGACACACTAGACCATAACCCCAACTATGACACAACCACCTAATGATGATCCTAGGCCTCCCGACACTGCCTCTTCAACTCTTGGCAGATAGACACTTGTACAACTTTTACAGTGATGCTTTTACAATGACTATGTACAATGATACTTTTACAAATGTTTGTATGCAATGCTTCCCACTTGAAGACTTTATGTGGTGAACTTCTTGCTATTGTTCTGCACCTCGATTGCTGCTCTTGTCATGCTACCCTTTCTCACTCTTCATAACATTATATTATGCATTGAGTCTTCTCTTGATGAATATATAATACCTACAAAAAGTCTTCAAGGAAAATACCCATGACATGATAATAGAAAAACTTACCTCATCCTGCAAAGCATATGTCAGTGCTAAATAAAAACAACAAATTAGAATACAAAGAACCTAAGGCAATTAAGAAATGAACGTGAATATACAGAAGATACTTACCTGTAGCTTACCTTCGTTGCATCATTTCGCTGCACCTTTCTCTTTATTGCCCTAGAAAGTCTGGTCCTTTGCACCCCTTGACAGATCTTGAAAAGATGGTTTCAATAAGATCTTGCTCAAAAGCAAGAAGAACTTGATGCAACTCGTGATGAGATCAACAAACTCAAGGGATCGCAAAAAGAATACTTACAAGATAAGACAAATGAAGAAGTGAAAATGAAGGCAATTAAAGATGGTGAAGCTCCAGTTGATGAAGGTACAAGCTCCACAGCTTCGCAAGATGATTCTAAGAAGGAATTTGATCAAAGTGAAAATCCAAAGAAGAATGTTGCAACTCCAAAGAAAAAGACCAAATCAATCAAGAACAAAGGACCACAAGAAACTACAACACCTTTTGGAAACTGGTGGAAATGTTTCTTCGAATTACAGGTTACCGAGAACAAGACAAGATTAGTCTGCAAAGGATATGCACAAGTGGAAGGAATTGATTTCGACGAAACATTTGCACCAGTTGCTAGAATGGAAGCCATCCGAATGTTTCTCGCCTATGCATGTTCAAGAAAAATAAAATCCTACCAAATGGATGTTAAGTCTGCATTTCTGAATGGAGAATTAGAAGAGGAAGTTTACATCGAACAACCTGAAGGTTTTCTACTATCAGAAAAAGAAGACTATGTTTGCAGGTTAAAGAAGGCTCTGTATGGTCTCAAGCAAGCTCCCAGAGCATGGTATGCTCATCTTGACAGATATCTACATCAACAAGGGTTCAAGAAAGGTATTGTTGATAGCAATCTTTACATACAAATAGATAAGGATAATTTAACAATCGTTGAGGTATATGTGGATGATGTAATCTTTAGTAGCAATGATGATCAACTAAGTATGAAATTTGCTACAAAGATGCAAAGTGAGTTCAAGATGTATTTACTTGGTGAGTTGACATACTTCTTAGGGCTTCAAATATCTCAGCAAGAGAAAGGAATATTTATATGTCAATACAAGTACATCAAGGAAATGCTTAAGAAATTCAAAATGGAAGATTGCAAACCCGTCCTTACTCCAATGGTAACAAGTTGCAAATTGAGCATAGATGACTCATCTAAGGATGTGGATCACAGGTTGTACAGATCTATGATTGGTAGTCTTCTATATGTAACAGCCTCCCGACCAGATGTTATGCAAGCAGTTGGACAAGTAGAAATATTCCAAGAAGCACCAAAAGAATCACATATTCTTGTCATCAAAAGAATTCTTTGATATCTAAAGGGCACAAAAAAATATGTCTTGTGGTATCCCAAGGCCAACAATCTCATTATTCAAGCCTTTAAAAATGTAGATTGGGTAGGAAGCATTGATGATCGTAAGAGTACTAGAGGAGCAGCATTCTATCTAGGTGGTTGTCTCGTATCATGGTTGAGAAAAAAGCAAACCTCAATCTCGTTATCTACAGCGGAAGCAAAATACATTGTAGTGGCAGCTTGTTATACTCAAGTCCTTTGGATGAAACAAACTTTACAAGATCATCAAGTACAATTCAGTGAGCCTATTCCCATCTTCTGTGATAACACCAGTGCCATCAACATCTCCAAGAATCTTTTCATGTATTCAAAAACAAAACACATTCCGATAAAATATCATTTTGTTAGAGAACAAGTCGTTGAAAAGAATATCAATCTTAAATATGTTGTTACAAAAGAACAAATCGTTGATATCTTCACTAAACCTTTACCTCGTGAAGCATTTGAATATCTTCGGCAAAAGCTTGGGATTCTCCCAAGTTCTCATTAGATTTTCCTTATTCAAAAAATAAAGGGGGAGTGGAAGTGTGTATAGTTCCGCACGATGGTTGTGTTTCAAGGGGAGTAACCCTTTGTCATTGATGTCAAAGGGGGAGAGAATTCAGTAGGAAGACGTGCCCTGATCACAGGGGGAGTACTTGTGTTGCTAACAATGCCAAAGGGGGAGATTGTTGATCTAAAGATCATCTGAGGTTGTCATTGATGTCAACCCAAGCAGCACCAGGGGC
The DNA here is from genome assembly GCA_000404065.3 of Pinus taeda. Lineage (NCBI taxonomy): Eukaryota > Viridiplantae > Streptophyta > Pinopsida > Pinales > Pinaceae > Pinus > Pinus taeda. The sequence goes on along the minus strand of APFE031530086.1, from coordinate 24,221 downwards.
TACCCTGATCTTGAAAGGGAATTCTAACTTGAAAAATAACTCTATTTTGAGTCAAAGATCTTCTAAATAGATTCTACTTGTCTAGATTTTTCCGTTGATATATGGCACGTCAAGTAATTCTTCACGGTTTGAGAGATATTCATGTTTGAAGTTAGTAACCCTAGTTTGTGGGCTAAAACCCTATGGGGTTATGGCATGGCACTCATAATTGGTTTTGATCATTGAATAGTCATTAATTAATCATTTTTTAAGCTCCTACAATCCCTCCAACATTCTCTATAGAAGCCCCTCTCAACTCTATAAAAATAAATCTCATATATCCTCCAAAAGTAGTGATCGTGGAATTTTCGCTATAACTTCATTTCTACGAAGTCTTAGATTCTGAAATTAAAACCCATTTGATTCACAATCCTGATGAATTTCGTGACCAAATATCAGATCTTGGTTCGCTATATTTTTGGAGATATGATCTGTGGAATTTAGGGTTTTTGCAGGCTGTCAAATTTCATCTCAAAGAAGTGATCTTGCGAAAATCGTCATAAATCTCTCTCTGAGAAGAGGATTGGAATTCTGTAAAAAGTGATGGATAGTGCACGGACTGTAGTTTTCTGTGTATCAATTTCAGAGCTGAAGGATGCAACATTCACACGTGGCATGTCGTACATGTTCTCTCTACTGAACTAGTACATAATTAGGTCATTGTGAGAGATTGGGCATAACATTGCCTTGAAGAGTCCAAATCGGGTCAAACCTATGGCATTGGAAAGAAGACTCAAAGGGCTTCTACAAGACCGAAGATCACATGTTGGGGATCTAAAATAGAATATATAAATCAGATTAAATATTGTGCTCCTAGAAGGCAAGAAAAACTAGATCAAGTGTTGTCAAGGGGTGCAAAGGACCAGACTTTCTAGGGCAACAAAGAGCAAGGTGCAGCAAAATGATGCAGAAGAGGTAAGATATAGGTAAGTATATTCTGTATATGCATGTTCATCTCTTAATTGCATTAGTTTATTTGTATTCTAATTTGTTGTTTTTGTTTAGCACTGACATATGCTCTGTAGGATGAGGTAAGTTTTGCTATTATCATGTCATGGGTATTTCTTTGAAGACTTTTTGCGAGTATTATATATTCATCAAGAGAAGACTCAATGCATAATATAATGTTCTGAATATTGATAAAGGGTAGAATGACAAGAGTAGAAATCAAGGTACATAACAGCAACAATAATTTCACCACATGAAGTCTTCAAGTGGGCAGCACTACATACAGACATTGTAAAATTATCATTGTATAAAGTCATTGTAAAAGCATCATTGTAAAGGTTGTACAAGTGTCTATTTGCCAAGAATTGAAGAGGCAGTGTCAAGAGGTCTAGGATCATCATTAGGTGGTTGTGTCATAGTTGGGGTTATGGTCTAGTGTGTCTTATTCTTCTACATCATTCTATATCATTGTAAAGTGGACCATTTTCCCTGGTACGGGAGTCCATTCTTCTTTTTTTATTCTATAGGGTGGTAGGGTGGTGCTAGGGTGAATTGTAGCTCATTGGGTGTTGGGGAATTCATTCAGTTGACTACTAAAGAATCTCAGGCGTTGGAGCGTCCATCCAGTGGGAGCTAGAGAAGAATGATTTTATAGAATTCTAGGAAGTTGTTTCTTTGATTTTAGTTGGGGCTAAAGATTAAAGAATATATTAGAAAATCGTTTAGTGGTTTTTGACCGGGAGGGGGTTTTCCACCTAAAATATTTGTGCCTCCTGTGTTCTTTAATTTAATATTATTACTGCATAAACATTAATAATAATTGAAGATTAACTAATGCTCTAAAAAGATTTAAAAGGGCTAATTGCAAAGGAATATTGATTGACCCCCCCCCCCCCCCCCCCCCCCCCCCCCCCCCCTCAGTATTTTCAAACAAGGATTACTTTTCTCAATGATTGAGACAGAGAAGGGTCTCAGAAAATTTCAAGGAAATACTCCCTATGAAATTTTCAAGATCAAGAGAAATAACAGGTTAAAACTATTAAATTCAAGCCATTGACATTGCAAAATAAAATAGTATAAATATGAAAAATGACCACATACCCTGATACATACCATTTCATTCATCCAAAGCCACAACTTCTTTCAACTCAAATAAACTAGGCAAGGTTTTAAGAGAAGGAAAGACTACAGTTGTTCAATAGTAACCATGAGTGGAAAAATCAAGGACTTGTTACAGAGCATAGTGACACTTTGTCTGCAACTCAAACAAATAATGACCAAATGAATTGTCAGATGGAAGGTCATTGCTATCAAAACAAACCCTAAACAGTGAATAGTGTTAATCATATCAAATACAATTTAGACCGTTGATCCATAGTTCACACCTTTCTAAGCAAGGCCATGAAATGGCAGGGGGAGGATCGTTGTGTAATGGAATGGAAAAAAACCACATAAACAAGGAAAGAACATGCATTATATTTGTATGCCACTTCAAACATGGCATGAAACAACCTTGGTATCAAATAAGAGTCCCATGTGGTGTGTTGGCTCTACATGTATTATAAATTTTAATTTAGATGATGGCCAATTTTGAATCACCTTGGGTAGTATATTTAAGCAACCCTTATTTTATAAACCTTAAACTATAGCACATATTAAGCATATAAGTATGAAAGGAATTGAAGGGTGCATCAACAAATGATATAATATAAATCTTGTGTGTGTGTGTGTGGATTAAGTGAACTAGAGGAGGTGAAAAACCCTATGATGGTATATCATAACATTCATACAAAACACATTGTGAATCAAACCTTGTGAAAAATATTCAAAGTATATTTTGTGTAAGTACTATAAATGACATAAAGAGTAATATAATTTTAATTATAGGTACATAAGACTGTAGTTGAGCCGAATGTTAATGGTCGTTAAAAAGACCCCTTTTAGAACTTGAAAGTAGTTGTATTGTAATAAAAAATCAAGAGGAGCTAATTGTATGTTAAGATTTAGTGATAAGTTGTGATATAGACATTGTAAAGAGAGAGTTGGTCAATAAACAAGCTTGTATCAAAGTATTAAATTACAACCTTTTAAAATACTATTTGAATACTAAAAACTTAAACAACAACAACAAGAAAAGAAAAAAAAAATCACTGTCTTTTTGGTGTTCATCACATAATTATGATGGGGAGAGATGAAGTACCCCAAATTTAACTCCTTAAATAAAATGACCAAGTGAAAATTTATATAATATTTATGTAATCCATTTAGAATAAATGAGCGCTCATTAGTGAAAGTTTCATTAGTTAATTATTTCAAAACTTTATTCTTATGGTATAATTTGTGATAAAAGGGGAAATGTCCCATGTTTTTATTAATAACTAAGGATGTGATTTCTTAAGAAGAAATAAATGATAGAGGGAAGATCGGGAACGTGTTACAAGTAGCATGGGATAAGTAAGGAATTAAAGTCAAATTAATTTCCTTATATATACATTTTATAAAGGAGGAAGAGGTTGTCATTCTTATTCTTTTGTTTCCACCCATTTTCATTTGGGAGGTTTCATCCATGGGAAGTGAACTCTAGTTTTCATATTTAGATATAGGTTGTTAAATAGTGTCACCATTGGAGGTTGAATGGTGAGGAAAAGAATTAATTGGGATGGTAAGCACTAATCTCAAACAAAGTATAAATTATTGGGAGGACTCTAATTCTTGACCTTGGTTGGGTTAATGGAGAGTGCATGATATTGTGGAAAAAAAAAATGTATATGGATGGAATAATTTGTTAATATTTTTTTACTTTGGTTGGACCCAACGAGGTTCTTTGGCCTACAAATTCATTATCTAATATATCTCTATAAGTGATGGTTTTGAGGTGTTGATTATTGTTGTTTTACACAATAATTGCTTTAAGGTTCCAGAAGAGACAAAGAGACATATTTGTCACATTGTCACCCTCAACTTGGAGGTGTATTTACAAAAAGTGATCGTATGGTTGCTTGGATTTCTTCTCAAGAAATTTATGTGAAAATACATACAAAACACAAATGTTAGTCTCTTATGTCGTTCACTTGATTTCTTTATTTATTTTAGTGAAATTGTTATGTAGTTGTATTGTGAACAAATTTCATATCTACTTTGAATTTATGCATGCAATCCTATCTATTTATTGGTTTTTTCTTATATTTATGCATTTTATACTTACAACATGCAATGGATCACTAACGTAATATGCCATGAGTAGATCTGTCATTGCATTTTAAATGGTTTTCCAATTAATGTGTTAATATATTAAGTAACCATGAAGAAGAAACAAAATATCTAGCAATGCATGCCGAAAGAAAGCAAATATGTGCATTGCACTTAATCTCAAGAGACATCCTTACCTTATCAATATACTAATAAATTTATCAAATGTTATAATCCCCATAAATCATTAATATGAGGTACAATATTAAAATTGAATTTGTGAAAAAGGAAAAAGTAAGGAGGTTATATTTTTAAACTCATTAGACTATTGGCATATAAAAGTCAAAGGATGTCCTATATCATAAAGAGGTCACAATCATAGTTTAGAAAATATGTCTTTACTTTTATTTTTCCTTAAATGTATTAATTTGATGCCAAAAAAATATTTGTAGGAATTTGTCATTTGATAATGTTTACTTAGTTTTCATCAAACGAATTTCACCCTAAATATAGTAGAAAAAAATATCAACTATATATTTTTTCTTTTTGTCTACGTTGGACAAAAGGCAGTGTTTATGGGAGGAGAAGAGAGTTATATATGGTTATATGCATACAAGAAAACAATTTCAATTAGAAAAAATGGCTTGGAGGCCATCCCTGATGAGCACATACAAAAAATAGAGGGAGATTACCTTTTACAAGAAGAATTAAAATAAGGTACGTTTAGGAAGCACCCAGAGGACATGGCACACAAAGGAATACTAGGAAACATGACAGTCGAGCAGTACAACCCCAAAGGACCCAAAGAAAAAAAAAAGGAAAACCACAGGCCAGCTCCTCCGAGAACTTGGAGCAAGACTTATCAATGAGGGCAAGGTAAAATCTCTCACTCTAACCCCCCATCTTTATTAATGAATTGTATCTCATATAATATAAGAGGCCTAAATGGTCCATGAAAAAGAAGAATCCTAAAACATAGACTCATCACAAACAAACTAGACATTGTTCTCATTCAAGAGACTAAGATTTCTATGGAGAACCTTAAGAATCTTCAAAATGACTACTTCAAAAACTATAGCTACTTCCCCAACTCAATTATTGGTGCCACAGGAGGGCAACTGATTCTATGGAATATCTCACTTTATTAGCTAACCTCATATGTTGCAATGAGAAGATCCATCCCTATAGTTCTAATCATCATTGGTCCCAATGATAATATATGTGTAACAAACATATACGCTCCCCACAAGGCTGTTGAGAGAATCAAAATGCTAAACACGATCATGAAAATCATTGATACCATACCTCTGCCCTACAAAATCATCGCATGGGATTTTAATATGGAAATAAATCTTGATGAAAAGAAAGGAGGGATTTGCAAGTTATAAAAAGACTCAAAAGTCTTCCAAGTGACCATTGACAAGCTTGGTTTAATTGACATCCCAACTATAAATTACACTTTCACTTGGAACAACAGAAGAGGTGGAGTAAGACATATCGCCTCTAGGCTAGATTATTTTCTGCTCTCAAAAGCTATTTATACGACCTCTTAGGAGGCTGAAGCTCGAATCCTCCCCCAAATGGGTTTGGATCAATGACCTATAGCACTAAGTGTCCACATCTCATTTGGCCCCAAAAATCTTCCCTTCCATTTTGAGATATTCTGGCTTGAGCACTTGTTGGCTTAGGGGGTCCTGACCTAGGTCCAGAGTTAGTTGTGTCAAACAAATCCCTACACTACTGGCCCTTTCGGCATCAATCCACATAGCCTGGACTAAAGTCTCACCCGAAGCACTATGGGAGGATTCTGGAACCAAGTTTTGCATCCAGAGATCAGTGTGATGTCCTTTTATGACCTAGATTTGCCTTCGCACAGATCTCTAAGCCTTTAAGGCTTAGCATTGTATCTTCCATCAATCTACCCCCAGACCTTTGCGAAGGTCTACGACTAGTTTTTATGGACCTTGAATAGGAAAATTAGCTACTTATGTGCACCATAGATTACACTTAAGTCAGTGTTTACTCAGATCTACCTAAGTGTTCAACAAATTTAACATAAAGTGTTATGATCTTCACGTAATCACTTAACATTAATTGTGTTCAGATAATAAGATGGATCAAGTAAATTCGCGCATAAATACATCATTATTTTATAAATACATCATTTCATCACAGCATATATCGCAATCATACATAACAGAAGTAAAGAGATAAAATACAAGAATTTCTGCAACAGCCTTATTTATTGATCTTCATTATAGATTTACAGACTCAATACTTCCATGCACATTGAGCTGCAGGGGTCCACACACTTAGCTACGAACATTACTCTAGGCCTCTGCGCACTCAAATCGAGAACATTTCCACTTACTTTCCTGCGCTAACTCTCTAGACTCTTTCCATCGTACCCATAAACAAAAGACTCTATCTCTATCTATCTTGTCTTAGACTCTCTAAGACACACCTATTTATACAATCCCATGGTCCGCGGACCATGGGTAGATATTCAAAAACTGACTCAAGTTTACATGAATGAGGGTAAAAACCCTTTTTGACTCTTAACTAAATATGCACTCTACGTCTACAATTTATGGAGACTTTACATCTTTTTACATCAAGACTTGGGCTTTCGCCCCAAAACTAACCCAATGGACCCCATCCCAATAGGCCCCCAACACAAATTTCGTGACTTGCCCTAGAGTCACTCTATTGGTGCGGTGATCTTACTGCGAAGATCCCCCAGCTCCACCTGCACAACTGCTACTTCATCCGTGCTCTATGTGGTTACCTGCTTTACTTGTTCGACTAGTTGCTCTGTAGTTGGTCCTTCGCCAGATCGCTTGATCTTCTGTTGTGTGAGCTACAAGTTCATCAGCTTTTCCTGGATGTTGGTTGATACTTGGTAGGCTTCATCCAACCAAGGACCCAACATGTGCCTTAAGCATTGTCTCTTTTTTTTGTGCTTCTTCCACTTGTGCAAGGAGATGCTTTGCCTCCTGCAACTTGGCGAGGCACTACATTGTAGCAATGGAGCACATCATCGCCCTAACCTCGTCGTACTATGCTCGTAGATTTCTGTATTCAATATCTACACAGTGGGATCTTCCTACAGGGTCGGCACCACTTCCATGGCTTGTTCAAATAAAGTTGCACAGTTAATGACCGCAGCATCCACAGTAGCTATCCCTTCATTGACGGCAACACTGTGTTGTTCCTTGACTTCGGGCGGAGTCGAAGGTTGTGACTTAAGCTCCAGTTCCATAATTTTCATGTTGAGTTAAAATTGAACTCTTTCCACCTCTACCTTTGCCTCACGGAAACCCACAGCTAGCTTCTAGATCTTGGCCTCGAGCGATGCCTCCTCAGGTATGTGCAACTCTGGCACTGTCATGGATGCCTCTGTAACCGTGGCCACCAGCTGGGTGCTCTGCACCTAGATTGTATCCCTCTCCTTCAAGTCCTTTGTCTTCTTCGTGAATATTTGTTTATTTTTCACCCTGTACTCGCTGATTAAACTGAGAGCACGCTGCTCCCACACTCTCAATTCCGCTATCACACCTGTCTACAATGCGTGAAGATATTCGTTGGGGAGCGCTGCAATCTTGAGGCCGATATTCTTTAAGGTGCTAACGATGATCTTATCAACAATTGACTTTATGCTCAAGAACCCTTCTAGTAATGCGACTGTCCTCAGATCCACTATCCTGACCAGCTCAACAGCATGACTTGTCCTGGTATCCTTGGTGCCAAGCTCGTCTGTGCGGCGCTGACTTCTCCTATGCCCACCTGAATTTTGTTGGTTTGGATCTGCAGTTAGCGTAAATCCTTCTGAATATTGCCTAAGGACTAAAAGTGTTGTTGCTCAAACTGCTACAACAATTCGACTGTAGTGTCGCACACTTTGTCCCCGATTTCATCGAGATTGCCCTCTATCACCGTAATGGGATCCAACAGTGGCTTAGTTGCCTTTGTCTTCTTCCGAGACCCCTCCTTCTATTTTTCTCTGTACCTTTGTACCCAAAATGGAGTGCTCTGTCCCTCATAGCCTCCACTGCCCTGTGTTGACTACTCTTCCTCTTCATTTTTGGGTGAAGGGGATTTACCACTTCGCTCGGAGTCACGTTGCTCTTGTTCAGTTTGTTGTTTTGCAGCGCACTCCGTTTCTAGTCGGGCATTCTCCTCAGCCTCCTTCCTTCGCTACGTGTCCCACTTCTATGCCACCTCCTTCATTACATCCTTCCTCTTTTTCTCTTATGAACCCTCTGTGCCTTTGCTTCTACCTACAACCAAGTTGGACGGAGAATGCCACTCTATTGGCTAGCGCTTAATTACTTCCTGAATCACATCATCCGTGGTGAGATATGGCAAATCAAATCACTTTTGTTGCGCATCCTTCGACACTTGGATATAAACACGGTGGAAGTCTACCTTGAATTCTGAATACTCTGACAATTGTTCATACATGGTTGGGGACAACCGTGGGCACTGGTTGATGGCCATGTGGATGCTCGCTTCCATTAAAACCCATAAAATCTTCATTTTTGTGACCCACACGGGGTCCTTCATGGCCCAAAGGGAGGAAAACTATGCAGCCTCCAAAAAACCTACCTCCAAAGGAGGAAACTGACTATCCTCTGGTAGCTCCCAAGCAACCAGCACAATGGAGAGTAGCAACCACGCATAGTGAGAGGTCTTGCTCTCATCTTGAGCCTCGCGACAATTCACAAGGAACTCGCTACATAAATAGCGTGACCAGTTAAACTGCACGCCCTCTGCGCATTGTGCTGCTAATGAGATCACGGGCGTCGGAACCTCATTCGCGCGGATCTTCCTCATGAATTTTTCGGCTAGTATCTGGGTGGAAATTTTCACTGCGGGGTTGTTGATGTATGTTATGGAGTACCCATGCAACTTCTTGAGAATCTCAAATTTCATCTTCATCTTCTCTTCCAAGTCTCGTTCGCTTGTCTTTCCGCCAAACTCCTTAGTCGGATTCAAGCCTTCATGTGGTAGGAGCATGACCTTGTAGACAAGCATGTCCGTGATGGGGATAGGTGCACCAAGTCATAAGCACCCATCATGCACTAGAGTTAGTAGTTGCCTTATACAGGTGGTATTTATGTTAGATCGGTTGTAGTGGGGCACCCACAACAAGTTCAATAACCTGGACTGCTCTAGTCCGCGGATCCACCGAAATGTCTCCAACACAGTGATACTGGAGTCTTTGTAATATACTCTCTTAATGTAATTCTTCATCACAAGGCGGGGGAACCTCTCATGGTCAGCCAAGTCCCAATCCTCCATCTTTGAAAGGGGAACCCGTGCCAGGCGTAGACCTTCGAAGGTTACCTTTTTGGCAATAGGGGCGTGTGGATGACGAATTTTTTTAAGTCTGAGTCGTTGGTGACCTTCGCCTTCCCTTTACAAGAGGGATATACTTTGGAAACTTGGAGATGGGCTCCATGCCCTCAACATCTATATCTTCAGTGCCCTCTTCGGCCTCCAAGTCTATAACCTTCTTAGGATGCTTGTCCTTCTTTTGTGTCTCAGTACATAATGCTTTCTAGGCGACTCGCGCACTGGCACTGGCCTTTTCTGCTCGTCTTTCTTTGGCTTGTGGGTCTCGCGCACTAGTGTAGGCTTCGACCTAGGTGACCTCAATGCCATAGGCACAGGAGTCGAAGCCTCCATGCTCACAACTTTTGGAGCGCTCCTTCGGAGGCAACATTTCTTCCAGTGCTTGCAGTCTCACCTAGTCCTGATATAGTGTGGTAAATGAATTGTCGGGTTTCCTCGGGTAGATTATCAAACATAGAGCTTGCGACCAAATCTTCGAAAAACTTACGATTCATAAGTGATAGACAACACAGCTTAAAAACTCGAAGGGTGCAAAGTGTTCTCTGTTGGACTGGCACACATAACTTATAGGATAATTTGAATTCAATTCTGACCATTCCCCCCAAAATCCATCCATTAATGCTGATTTGGCAGCAGATCTCCAGATATTTCAGCCTCAAATACCACCCACCCACTCCTCTTAACCATATCCTGGCTGTCAAATCATGAAAAGTGACTCTAACGATCATTTCCTGGTTGTGTTGTGTGGTATCTCCATCCATAGCGTAACTCCCTTCGCATGACTTCTGGTACATTGACATCACCATGGTTCGCGAAGTCCCCAAAACTGGGTAGTGTAGTTTATAGTCTCGCACTCCCTTACATATACCTGGAGCACTAAGATTGTTCGACCACCATAAAGTCATTCAACCAGCTCTCCTGCATACGGCTTCAACCAGCTCCCATTCACCCTTCCCAAGATTCTTCTTTCAGCTTTGCAAGCTGAACCGCGCCCCTATCTGTGATTTCTTTGATGACATATGGCCCTAACCAGTGCATCTGAAACTTTCCTGGAAACTTATCGAACTTACTATCATATAATAATACCAAATCATTTACCTTTAATGTGCGAATATTTATGTGTCGGTCGTGACATGCTTTTTCACATTCCTTTTGTACTTGCTGATGAAATCCAACCAATAAATTGTCCTCTTTGAGCTCCCTCAACTGTGCAAGTCGTTCTTCCAAGGCTCTGCAATCCGCCATCCCTGTGAAAGGTGTTATGCATAGAATAGGCATCACAGCTTCTACGTCATAGACCAACCGGAAAGGTGTCTGACCTGTTAGTTTTTTCAAGTAATCTTGTATACCCATAATATTGTTGTTATGCACACGTCCTAATCATTCCGTTGTGCATTGAAAATATTTTTCATTGCATTCTCCAATATATTATTGAAGGCCTCCACTATTCCATTAGCCTAAGGATGATATGGTGTACACTTTTGATGATACACTTGAAACTCTTATGTCAGTGCGTTGATCGTTTCATTAAGGAAGTGCATATTGTTTGGTCAATTTAGTGTGATCTAAATTTTTATTTAAAATGTCAACCCGGGGTTCATAAACTGACGAAGTGAAGTGTACTATATGTACTAGATAACCATTTCCTTAGGTTTTTGTCGTTTTAAGCTTTTTAGTTTGTTTTTGGATTTTATTTTTCCTTAATGTGTGATGGTAAAAGTGAAGTGTGGAGTGTAGATGGTGATGGTTTCTAAACTTGAAAGTGCTCAAAAGAAAGCTTTACAATAACTAAAATGAAATCAATTCTTAAGAGAAAACAAATGCATCAAATGGTGAACTAATGACAATGGCCCAGTATCTTTGCTGCTGAAAATGAAAAGAAAGCAAAAACTTGAAAAACAACTCAAACTTAAAGCAAAGAAGCTAAATCACAATACTTTAACTTTTCAGATCCTTTGCCCTTCGGCTCAATCTACCTGGTGGGAAGTAATCATAAACAAGTTAAGCAATATGATATCTAACTGTTCAAATCCTTTACCCTTCAGCTCAATCTACCTTGGGGAAGTAATCATGAACATGTCAAGCAATATGATAACTAAATGTAAATTGCATAAAAGAACTAATCACACTACTTAAACTCTTCTAGTTCTTTACCATTCAACTCAATCTACTTTATGGAAAGCAACCATGAGTAAGCAATATGACAACTAAATCACACTACAGTTAGTAATATTCTGATTCTTTGCTGATATAGTCATTTGACCACAGAGAGAAATCATAAATTGATGAGCAGTGTGATATCTAAGTAGTAGAAAAATAAACAAGCAAACCACAACTTGAAAAGGACAATGCTGAATTTAAACTTCAAAAAAATGAAAGTTAGCAGGAAGGACAATATGATCTCATATGCCAAAAGTTATCAAAAAGATTGAAAAATTGCCCGGGCTGCCTAAGAGAACCTGCAGAAAAGCACTGATTAGTTTACAGCTCTAAGAAAACAAAGGTGAAGATATGAACAGCAGAAACATAAAACAACATATTATGTACAAGCTAATGATAAAAACAAAACATAATGAAACTAAATAAACACTTTACGAGGCTTCAGCGTGCAGGGGCCCTCTGCCACTTCAGCCAATCAAATAATCACACGGCTAACTTCAGAAAAGTCTTCTCATTATTAAAACAGCAGCATATAAAACAGTGGGGTGATAAGATAACCAGCAACGCGGAATTACATAAACAGTTCAAGGTTTATACATATCAAAAAAAGCTCTTTCCTAGCATTCAATGACGCGTTATTTATAATGCAAAAATACTACAACTAACTAACAACTTCTACGCTATTAACTGCGTTGCCATAGACATGTAGATCTCTTCAGCTGAGATCTAGTGTAACTGTCGTCATGTTTCTTAAATCTTCGGAGTGGTTGGTTGTTAGATTCATGTTTCAGGAACGATCCCTAGGTGTGTTGGTGCCTTCGTGAGCTAAGGACTATGCCACGTATCATTCACGTGCCCAAAACAGTGACGTGCCACCACTGAACTCTTTGGTTGGCCTTGTCTTTGACTTTAGTTGACCGCGGCCTCTCATGGATGATTTGGCCGATTTGAAGGGACACGTTCCATGTATCCGCCACCTGGAGCTTGCCTATGTAGCTCGTTTCTTTAGAGGACACCTAGAGCACAACTTTTAACAAAATAGCTGCGGAATCCTGTGCTGGTTGCGGAAACCTGTGCTGGCTGCGGAAACTGACAAGTTTCCGCAGCTACATGAACAAAAAAACTAAACCAAACAACAGTCATAAGTATAGTCAGAAAACCATATAAACAGTCCTTTTTAGACTATACTGCAATGATTTAACCACTGGATGAATGAAGTGAGTGGAGAATGAGGGCTAAGAGGGTGTATAGGAAGGTGCAGGTTTGGGGTTCAACAGAATTATAGAGCTTTTTATCATTATTGTTGGAGTAGTGCCAATGACAATGTTGAGAAGGTGAAATTTTCAAAAGGTAGAAAAGGAGCTTGATAGTATTATGTAGTCCAATATCTAGTAAAAGGATATAAGTTTTTTTGGTGTTGTTTTGTCTTAGATACGCCTAAAATTTGAATAAGTGGATCTTAGGTACACCCTGAGTACATTTTTGATTGTTATAGGCCATTTGGTCACATCTAGTCAATAGGCCTGCAAACCAGATCAATCAGTATCTATGAACATATTGTCATCATCCCTTCACAAAGCCCTAAACATGTCATTTCCAAAAATTCTGAGTTTCTAGGACAGTTAACTTTAAAACACTGTTTTTAGCCCCAATTCACCTTGCTTCCTTGACCACCTACATTCAGTGTTGGTTTCATCCTTGTCCACCTACGTTGGTAAACACTTGTTGCTCCCTTCTATAGGTGCCTTGATTCTAGAAATTTGGGAAGATTAAAAATAATTCAGAAGCTTCCTCTTCTATAAGCTTCCAAGATTTTTTTAACTATTTACCATGGATAAGAAGCTTGAATACTATTTGATCCCATCTTAGAGACTTCACCTCTTATCCCTTGAGCTCATCCTCCCATCATATGTGGATATCAAGCCTAAGATGGTAAATCCTAAACTACCACACTTCTCCTATAAATTTATTGCCATCAATAACATCAGGGTTGGATTTTGGAGATTGATAGTGCCCTTATGTTGGTACCTTGAACCTAAAGGAGTCATCATCTTCATGCACTAGGGTTGACCTTGAGGTGTGCTTTGTGACAAGGAAGGACAAAGTTAACTTGGGGAGACATCTACAAAGTTAACTACTATTTATGGTTGTAAAATCTCTCTTGTTTCTATTAATACAAAGAGTATCTTGTTTTCCTAAATTTGTTGTGTTATGTTTGCACTCATGTATTTCAATTCCATGTTGATTCATTGACTATAGATGTTAGATTATGCTACATATATGTTATGGATCCTTTGCTCGTTTTAGTTGTGTGTGTAGGTTCTAACTATAGTACTTGCAACTACATTGGAGCTTACAAGCGAGGAGGAAAGGGAGGCTTGATACAGATTCGATGTAGGCTTCATTCCCATCCTCTAATCTCTCTAAAGAAAACTTTATGTTATTTGCCTTCTGTTTTTCTAGATTAGGCCACTAGGTCTAGGAAATTCACCTTTGTTCGCAATCAAAAATTCTGCATAACAAATCGATGACTCCACTGGGGATTGTTTCTTCTCTTAGTGGTTTCCTTGACCTTAGCACCTTTTTCACCTCTTAAAGTGAACTTGATTAACTCATTTAGATGTTCATTAACCTTAGGAAAACTCGTTTTTGATATGTTTTATTTTTTTTGTCGTATTTTGGCCAAATTTGCCTCAACGCACCCCCTGGTTTGGAGACATATCACTTCAACGCACTCTCTCCTTCTCTATACCTATGCTACAAAGCACTGGTGCTTATTCTGCACCTGTGCTGATCGCTGTAAGATGAAAAACAATGTTTTTCTTGCCTTTTTCTCTGATTTTATTTGTTCCAACTTGTTTCCTTCTGTCTTCAAGTGTGTCCCTATCTCTAAAAGCCTTCACTTTGTTTCCTTTAAGTTTTATTAGCCTTTGATAAGAATTTGTTTGGATTTTTCTTTGTTCTTATGAATTGGGTCTTTTGCAAACTTGTTGCTTAATCATTGATTGCTTGAATAAATTGATATTACAGTCATCATTCTGTGCGATTTCTCTCATCGGTGTTTTACCAAAATCTTTGTTTTCATTTCATTTGAAGATTAAGACAGTTGAAATGAAAAATATAATAATTGTTTCATTTTGCATTACATTTAGGGTTTTGTGTGAAATTGGAAATTGGAATAGTTGCATTAGGGGAATTTACTTAACAAATTTTGTTTGTTACATTTTGTATGTTGCATTATTCTTTGTTTATTCCCTCTCATACATCGATTTTCATTGAAAAGAAAAGTTTTTTTATTATCATGGTAGATTTCATTTTAGGGAATTTAGGTGAACTGGTGGTGAGCCTTGAAAATTGAAACTTAATTCAAGATAGACTTTAAATATTTACTCAATCAATATTAAGGTGAATTTGAAACATTAATGGAAAAATTTAGAGGTATGGGCTAAAGATGTGTTCTGACATATTTAAACATAGAAGTTGTCGTTTTTTCCAATGTTTCGTTCAATGGGTGATATCTTGTTCCACACATGTAAGTGTATCAGACCATTCTCCACGTACCTCCGGGTATATTGGATGACGTTCACGCATGAAAAGTATATGGGAATGATCTCACCATACGATTATGCATTAGAAAACATTAAGACGAACTGTGGTTCCATGTACCTTCCGGTATATTTTGGAAGTCCGCACTAGATTGCTATCCCATCTTAGGTAACCGAGTCATCTGTATTGCACACTATGATACATTGAACACATCATTTGGTGAGATTTCTTGCCTGTACATAAATCCTTGGTTCTCAAAGGTGGTATATTGGAGTTCATAGTTGCTTGGTAAACCCTTTTTCTGAGTTACCCCTATTTGATTTATTTTTTTTGTTAATATCTAAAATTTATTTACCATCATGGAAAAACAAACCCAACAACCTTGTCGTTCATGTAGGATGCAAAGATTGCCTCCTCTTCCACCCAAGGCAACTCATGTATGTTGAAAGAACAAAAAAAATAAAACCAATGAATCTAGTACTTCGGGAGCTACCCCTTATGGTCCTCCATCTAAAATTGATCCACCAGAATCATATTTTCCTGTGAGTACTGAACCCGAGATCACTTCTCCTCTAGCTAGTGAGTCTGACATAGTCGAAACAAAAGAATATGAAAATTTATTACTTGAGGTCATAGAACCTGAGTTTCTTGACTCAGAAGCATTGCAACCCAATGTTATATGACCTGAGGAACCTCAGTTAAATACACATGTTACTTCAGGATCTTTCTTTTCTCTTCCTCTGTCTTCAACCCAACCAAAACTCATATATCTTGGATCCGACGGTGAAAAAATTCCACCTGGTCTTTTGAGTATTGAGGAAATTCCTCAGGAAGAACCTAAACCTTCTTCTCCTATTCATTTAAGAGGACTTCATCTCTATCAAGGCCCTCTTCCTCATAATTTGATATGAGCTCCTTTGTCTACTTCTTCTCTTTTCAACTAACCCTTGAGTTTCCCTCAAAAATCCTCTTTGGGAAATTCAATGATAACTAAGTCTACTAAAGTGTCTCAACCCACATCTTTCATTGTGAATGGGAAAACCAATCTATGTTCATAGCATCATCAGAGACACATTTGTATGGTGCCCTGTCCATCCCACCTGGTTACCAATAATTATCTGGTACCTTTTTTGGTGCATCCACCAGTCCATGGACTTCTCCCATGTCATCCTCTTATGGAATTCCATCTGATACTTCTTTGATGAACATCATGCAATCTTCTCCTCTTACTGCATCACAATCTACAATGGAACAACAAACTGGTTTGTATGTCAGTGGCTATGGACATCTACAACAACCCACTCCACCTTACACTAGGTACCCTCCTCTAGGCGGGAAGTTTCCTCCATATTCCCCTAATATTTTGGTAGGGGGGAAACTTGTTCCCAGCATGTTTCCATCCCATAGGAAAATACCAAAATCCAGTGCTCAAGCCTATTTGAGTCCCCCAATTCTAGGAATATCTATCGATCCTTGGCATCCTACATTTCCCATACAACATGGCTCGATTGTGAATCAAATTCAAACTTCTCAACTTGTTCTACCTACATCCCAAGTTCTTACTTTCAAACCTATTTCTCAACATGTTCAAGCTCAAGTTCATATAAGTAAACCTTTGCAGGTTGCACCTCCAACTCAACCTATTCCACCGATATCTGGGACCTCCCAAGTCCCACTTACCCAGCTTCTTCAAGGTGCCTTACAATCTCCATTGCTTGGACAAGTTGTTCCTCAAATGTAAATGGGTCAAATTTTATATGGCATGGCATAGGCTCAAGCTAGCCAACCCTATGTAGGGATGAAGCAAAATCCCACATGAAAAACATATCAAGGTATTCCTCAAATGTATTACTGTTGAAGCCTCGAAAATTGTTGCTTCAACATGGGGGAAAACCACCTAGTCCAAACCTTGGTTGGTAGATCCTTTTCTATTTGGAGTAGTGGCTTCGACTGGGATAATGGGACTAGTTTACAAATCTATTTTATGATTGTGTTGATGGGGTGATATGTGATATTTTGGAGTAATGTTTAAGATAAAAGTAATATAATCTAAACTAATAATCACATGCATTTTATCTTAATTTAAACACTATCTAATTATAACTATACCTAGGAGTAAATTGATGTATGCGATCTACAATAATGTGTAAAAGCAATTGATAATAAAGATCATTCAATTGCAATGAGAAATGAATTCATTTAACAATAATTGTTTCATATAAAAATTTAGCTGAAACAATTTTGAAAGATATATTGCATAAGAAATTATTCATGTATTCAACATAAAATATAGATCATCATCATACAGAAGTGCAATAATGGCAACCAAGATTTAAAATTTCATACATAAACAACTTGAAGGGAAATTATTGCTTGATACATAAGTAAAAAGAATTAAGAAATAAAAATACCATTTATAATACGTCCTACTCATGTGCTTCAACAATATTGATCTACTTTCAGTCCATTCAACACCATATAAGAGTACAAAAGTGCAATTTCAGTAGAAGATGCTAGATCAGATAAAAATAAATCATGTTCCATTAATTTCACTAGAACTTCCTCAAAGGGACAGAAGTGCATGTTTTGAAGATTTTTTCTGATAAAATTTCTGGCCCCCTCTCTAAATGCATGAGAGGGGTTTAAATACTTAAACTATAAAACTAAAAATAGATTGTTACAAAAATAGTTGAGGAGGTTTAAACGACCTTCATCAAATTATGCAAAATAAAACCAAAATAGAAATGAGCATGGTGACTAACTGTTCTGCATTTGATCCTTTAGATCACTGTGTCGGTTGGCCGATTTCAGCTTTCAATTGTTCAGTGAATATAGCATCGGTCAGTGTTGGCACCATTTTCTTCGTAGAATTGGTTAGGCATCGCAAGGTCATCCACTGGCTGTGAGCTTTTACCAAATGTCACCAATATGCTTCCCAATTTAACTTGGTCGTTTGCCTAATTACTTCTGATTTTTATTCTGTTGTCTGTCTCCACTATAGTTCAAGCTTTTTTACATTAGGAAGAAATTCTAGCATAATAGTTCTTTTTGGTGCATCAATTGGGAGTTAAGGACGAGTGCTTCAGTAATAAACTGATCAATTTTTAGATCATCTTTATGTAGATTAGTTCTTCCTTGTATTTGCGCTTCCTTCTCTGCTAAGCTAGCTTGATTTTTTATTTGAATATGCTCAAACTCTTGTTGTAGCTTAGCTAATTTTATCTCTATTTGCTGGTCAGATTTTTCTTGTTGTAATTGTTGTTCAAGCAACAAAATTTTATCTTTTTTTTTCTTTAAGAAAAATTTGCACCTCTATTGCTTTGTCGTTGGTCATTGTAGCATAGGCACCTGCAAACTGTGACAGTCTAGTAAGGTTGGCGGATAGGTCGATGGGTGCGTCTTTCCAAAGAACATCCATCAGTTCATTATCAAGGGTAGTAACAACTATAGAATCCAAATTCCTTTTCTTCTTTTGTCTTTTAACAATGACCTTGTGTTGTGGGCTATAAAACACATCTAGACAGGGAATCTTCTCTATTCTCAAAACAATTTCAGAGGTGGGGGTAACAGGGATGTGTTCCACCTCTTAAGTATTTACAATCTCCTTTGTTGTAATTTCCTGAGTTGTTTTCTGTTGTGGAGTTTACTTTGGCATTTGTTCCTATGTATTGAGCCTTTTATTAAAGTTGTCTCATTCTTCCTCTAAATCAATCGCCAGGGGTTTTATTGGCTGTGTGGAGGTGGCATGGATTTCATCTTGTTTGCTAGCTGAAGTTTGCTCAGTTGTCTTCTCTGTAGATTGGGATGTATCCTTTTCCGACTCCCTGCTTTTCTTTTCCCATTTTGTGATGATTCTCTGATTCCCTGGTAGATTTCTCTTGTGATTCTGCTCCAGAATCAGTTTTAGAATTTTCTTTGGAGTCACCTTTTATACTTACACTGGGAGTAGGCTCCCTTATTGGTTCAATCAATAATTGGTCCAATGGGACCTTTGTTAGCCTCCTTTCTCTATACTCATAAAAGGTTTCAAGATCTTCACGGTCAAAAAGTAATTGTGCCATATGCTTCACCTCTGTGAAGGTGTTTTTCTACAAAAAGATGTCATCAACTGCATCTTCCTCATTACTAAAAACTTTTATTTTCACCATGGTGGTAAAGTCTTTGACAGTGCTGAATGGGTCATATTGCCTTCTAGTGAATTTAGGTAATTGCATGGATAACATAATCTCTGCTTCTTTAAATGCATGTCGCAGGTCGTGTAATGCAAATGCTCCACACTACAAAGGGAATGTAGGCTAGATGTCCTTTTTTTCTTCCTTTAAAGTTTTTCTCATCCCTCCCTCAGTAGCTGTTTGATAGGCTATCTCTCTAGCCATCAATTTGTCTGAAACATAGTATAGGAGGACATGGGGGGAGTTAATGCTGCCAAATACCCTAATATATGTAAATGTCTCCTCCCCAAACCATCTAGCCACTGGGAGGATATCTACCTCGACTTCTTGGGAAAACCTGGGGGCATATCGATTATAAATATGTTTATGGATAGGGAGCATAACTCCATGACAAATTTTGAAAAAATGTGGTTGAAAGTTAGATTCCCACATGTATTTATGGTATATGTGAATGGGAAGTGGATTTTGAATAGTCCACTTCCATCCCATGATAGGAAATTTCAAACCAAAACAAATTTCATCCATTACATATGCACTCATAAAAAATGGACAGTAAACCCTCGAAGCAACACTTATTTTCCTTCTATATTCCATTATTGTTCTTACTAAATTGTCACACAAAATTTGTGCCCAATTCATTACAGTTGCATTAATGGCTGCATCTATTAATGGCAACCATTTTGGGGAGAATTTAGTACTATCAGGTTTGCCAAATAGTCTACATAGCATGGCCGATGCAAAACTATGAGGGGGACAAATAGACATAGTAGTGTACATACCGTTCTTGTCTTTCTTTATTTTTCCCTCATTATTTGACCAGGTCTGGGTGCAGTTCGCTAGGTCCTCGTTCTCTTTGGAAAACTTCTCGACGAACTGCCTGTTGTAGATGACTTGTGGCTCTGGTAGGTGGTACATAAGCCACAGGTTATCTGGCGTAAAAGATCCCATAACCTCTTGGCTTCTTGTCTTGAATTCTCTGTTTGAGATGTCAAATTCATCAATAACCCATTTAACCATGCCTGTATAAGGGATTATCTTCGAGTGCACAGCTATGCGATGTAAAAATGAGCATGCTATCTCAAACATAGAAGCGTATGAAGAATCACGACAGTCAATTGTAACCTTCATTTCTAGAATCCTTTGTTTCTCTTCCTCCACTAAATTATACACGGCCTCCCACGTAGAGGTTCATCCCTCTCTATTGCATGTAGTATCCATAAATAGAGGAGTCATTTCTGACTTCTCAGAGATGATTTCCTTGCCTTTCATTACCATTGCTCCCAACAATTTTCTCTGTGGATTTTACCTGAAAGTGAACAACAACAACTATTGGATACACAAAGATGACAATGAACATGAAATGAAATAATGCTGATAATTTGTAAAGGTGATAAAAGGAGTTTTATTCGAATTCACATAAGAAGATATCATATCACGTTAAATGACTTTTCACACATAAATGTAGTTAACTCTAACTAAATTCCCACTGATGCTTCAGTATCCCTTAGCTTTAATGTCATAAACGTATGCATCGTAATTGGGAAGAAAGCTTCTAGGGTGGTGAGCCTTTGAACTGCGATAATGGCGATTTTTCGATTTGCAAAGCAATATCATAGATCACAATATCACATTGTACCTTTTTGCTTTTCTTACCTTCTCTTGTGTTTCTACGAGATGCGAGATGCGAGCCACTCATCTATTGTCTCAAAACATAGCTACCTGTCAAGTTTTTTTTATGTAAAGACCTTTTTAATGAATGGAGGACCTAAACATTTGTTCGTGATGTATTTAAGGAGTGGGTCTAGGTCTTGATCATGTTTCACAATATCGACTAATGATAAGTTTACGGTGTTCTTTTGAATGCTCGAAATGCAATGTGATATGGGTTATGGTGCCATCGCAATTTCGCATCTCACATGTTTTGAGATAACCTTTTAAGGCGGGCTCTTCATAAATAGGGATATGTGATGTGAGACTTGGATTTTTGAAGAGAAAAGCTTAAGGACCTAGTTTATGTCAAAAATATGATAGTTTCGAGGTATAAAACATAGATTCCTCTTTTAAACATTTTTTACTGGATTTGGTGGGTTAGCAAGGTCTTTTGATGATGCTTAATCATGCGATATGTGGGTAGGCAAGAATTTAGTAGTTCTTTTGGAAAAAAGGGGTTTGATTGATATCTTACTTTATTCGAAAAATAAAAGAAATGCCTAAATGCTAATTTTATTTTTTGGATGGATTTTTAAAGGGTCCCCATTTATTAATGTAATATTAACTACTACTATTAATAAATGGGGGGTTGTTGAATACCACAACACTTACCAAGGTCAACAAATTCAAACCTAGCCATTTCAACTGTTTCAAAGATATTTTCGAACTAGGAAACAATGCTATGTTTATCCAAGCTACCAAAATCCTGCTTATCCAAGAGGACAAATACATGGTTCTCAAGTTATTACATCTTACCTAGGATACCCTCCACCGGACTTTATTAAGCAGTTTCCATTTGTGGCAACCCTTGAATTACTAGATCTTACCCGACTTACAAATGATACCATTTGTCGCTCTCCCTAGTGATCAGTCATTCTTATGAAATTGTCAAGCGATATCCCTAAGTTCATTGGAAATCTTGGAGAAAACCCGTGTACAAATGTTATGACGTATCATTTATGGTGTTCTTCAAACTCTTTAAATGGAGATTTGATCTGTTTGTGACTTTTCCAGTGGACACTTACTAACACAACAATGAAGTGGTATATTGAATTACCACAAGCTTTGTTTAACAATTTCAGTGCCTTAAAAACCACATTCTTAACCCATTTTCAATTGCCCATTCAGTATGAGATTAGAACTAAACTTTTGACCAATTTCAAAAAGCATGATTCCACTCACATTTCTGATCACATTCATGAGTGGCGATGTCATTATCATTTGGTTAAAACCTTCGTTCCTGATCAGTTATTAGTTAAATGGTTCACTAATTCTTTGTTAGCACCCATCACTGAAGACATTGCTAAGGGCGGAGTTGTGACCGAAGAGAAAGTAATTGGTTGTGCCCAATATCTAGATCTTATGTATACACAATCTTGCATGCTCTATGATAAAATACCTAACACTCTAAGATCTTCCAATACTATTCCACAATCTGCCACTAAAGAATCAAATGCCTTTGATGGCGTGATTGGTTCTACTAGCTAGCATTGAGTGAGTAAACCATTAGGTTCATCTCTTTTTGTGGCTGACCAAATTGCATCCTCCACTACTGCTGTGACTTCTATTTCCAAGATTAATGTAGTCGAACCCACAAAGCGAAAATCCCAACAACTAGAAGTAAGAAGAAAGGAAAAGGCAAAAAATAAGAAATATAATCTTTTGCAGGATAAACAAAATAACCAGTCTCCTAACAAAAAACGGAAACCTCGATATCCTTGCTTAATATCTAATGAGGAAAATTTCACTCAGGACTATCCAAATTGGGAAAAAGTCAATCAATTCCTTAAGCCATCTGTTGCTCTCGTTGTGTTAACAGATCCTTTTCCTAACTAGGAGACACATATGGTTGCATAGGATCTCGCTTCCTCTTCCTCAGTTATGATGCTTTCCTACACCAAGCAGAAGAATGATGTTATGGTGGCTACGCAAAATAAGAATTATGGTAATATGAATCCCTCAGATGGTAAGGATACTGATCAACCTACCATTTATACCTCATCCACTTCGGATCCTACTCCAAATGCGGTTCCAATTGAATTAACTATTAAACCTCCAAAGGGAATTATTCACAAGGGCCACATTTAATCCTCACATGGGAGATACTCGGAACTATAACATAGTTGAGGATCTGGCTCAAGCTCCTTCAACTATGTCAACTCTTGAGGTATTGCAGAATTTTCTCATCCAGAAGAGGGCTTTACTTGCCACAATTTGGGGCATTAATCCTTTGGATTCTAGTCTTATACTCTTCAACCATGATAAACATAAGCCCAAATTTCCAACACAAATGGATTTTATGATTCGGTTTGTTGTATGGAGTAATACCATGCATCGAACCATTGTAGATGAATGAGCTTCAACCTGCATCATGTCACTTTCTTTCTAGAAGGCCATTGGTTCTTCCCAACTCAACCAGTCACTAAATACTTGCAAAGCCTTTTATGGAAAAGGCTTCAAGCCTTATGGAATTTTTGGTTCATTACAAGTTGAATTATCTTGCAAGATGGTGTCAGTAGAAGTCGAAGTTATTAACAGACCATTGGATTATAACCTTTTACTAAGCTATACACGGGTTTATGATATGGTTGTTATTGTTTCGACCTATTTTAGAATGATTGATTTCCCTCACCAGGTGATCATTGTGGCCATTCACCAACTCTCTTTCTTTGTCAATAATTCTCAAACTACTGGAAGCACCCCTCTTGGCAGTGAATTTCCACTACCTTATCAAAATGTCGGGGTGAGATTTCTTAAGGGTTCTTCCCTTATGGGAACCTTTTTCTATCCTCCTCTTACTCTTTATCCCCTTCCTTCCCCCAACAACCCGAACTCGGTTTCACTTATCAACATGATATCTTCTTGTACTAATCCATATGATCCTTGGATAGTGCTAGATGCTTCTAATATTGATAAATTTGGTGAATGCATGCCGCTCAGCCCTATTGAGATCGAATATGAAGCTATATTTTCGGTTTTTTTGACATCCTCAGATTTATTGTCTTCAATCTATTGGGATGATCTGTTGGGTCCCTATAATACTAGTGATTACCCCATTACTATTGTAGTTGTACCCCTTATTAATATTTTTGTGCCCCT